>DWJN01000290.1:0-26632 GCA_018248895.1 Carystus phorcus
ACACCTAATAATGGTCTGCGCCAAAAACATCAGAATATGGTCCCTGGCGCAATGGACCCAACGGGAAGACATCATCGCAATGCCGGACTGCTGCAAATGATTCATGCCATGCCGAGGAATCCTACACCCGATACGTAAGTTCATAATTTACATATTACACTTGATAATATTTTTTAAACCAATTTACTGTTTTAAATGAGCAAAATATAATTTTTTTTAGTCAAAATCACGATACATCCGATGAAAAGCTTGTGGAAAAAATCCTTGACATGACTCTGGATGAATCGAAGTTACAAGCACCAATGATGGCTCCAATGCATCCGTCGTGCATTAACCCGGGGATGTCTAATCAAATGGCTAATGCAAACCTCCAGCTTCAGATGGGCGCAAATCAAGTAATGTCCAATCATAGCCTGGCGATGAAAGCGGCACCGACTTTGCAGATGACTGGGTTCCCACCACCGATGCAACCGATGCAAAATGTTGGTATGCCGAATCAAATGAATCCGGGCATTCAAAATGTCGGAATACACAATTCGGCTCTAAATTCATCCCTGGGACTGCCTATGGGTCCGTCTAACAACGGCTTGGTGATGCCTATTCAAGGGGTCCCACCACCTGTGATTCCCAATAACGGGATGCAAGCTCGTCTTGGCTTCCAGCCCGGCGGTGGCATGCCAATGATGCCAGGCGCCAACGTCGGAAATGCCTCTCTCTTCATGCCTCCAAATAATCCACCGGTGAGAATAACACACATTTTTAGGTCATAATTCTAATTAAATACAAACAAAATAATATATAATAATTGTTGTTTTTTAAATATTTTTTTAGCCAATGCCGTCTAATGAGATACCGATGCCTCCCAATCCCAACTCTCAAGCCAATATGTATCCGATGCATCCCCTGCAACGCTCCGGATCTCAGGGACCGTTCGCTTCTATGTTTACACAACCGCCTCCACCTATTACTCCAGATGCCAATTTAGTGGACGCATGGTACTACGAAGACCCCGAGGTAATTAACTTTAAATACATGTTAAGTTACATCAAATGTATGATACGTATGTACATTATAAATGCTAGACTATCATAATAATAAAAACATTCCGATCAAATTAGTTGTAAAGACGTATTTTAGAACATTGGCAGCTTATGGTAATTTAATATGTTTAATGTCCAAATTTTTTTGTTTTAAAAATTTAGACGTTGGTAGTAGTTTGGTACGTGTTGTGTGGATGTTAATTGATGTGATTGTTTTACAGAAAATCATTCAAGGGCCCTTCTCTTCCAAAGAGATGTACAATTGGTACAGAGCTGGTTTCTTCAGTCCGAGTCTGATGGTACGGCGCGCGTGCGAGGCGCACCTTCGACCTCTCGGCTCCTACGGACCGGTCGTACCGTTCATTCAATTGGTGAGTTTACCTCAGAGTACATAACGGAAATATTACAAAACGAATATTTATTTTACAGGAAGCTAACAAAGCCGATGTTACGTTGAGTTATTAATCGTGCTTATTGCATTTAGGAACATTTTTCTTATATTCAAAGTCGACTCATAAAACAAAAAATTTGGATGACATTACTGTAATGAGTGTTGTTTCTCTCATCAATTAATTAATAACCCATTTTAACTAGTGTTTGCTTTGGACTAACTTCATTTGGTAACCTCTTGTAGTTTACTTACACGTAAGGCACGTACAATATGCCATACTACATTTAGTCTTACCATTATTAAAGATCAAGTTAGTGAAGATGGTGAATTTAGTTTCAATTTTGCCATTTCTTCATTGATTTGGTTTTATAAAAGATGAGATTATGTGTAATGCTAGGTTTTCTTTGTATGACGCTATACAGTGTTGTGGAGTCTTTTCGTCAAACGTAAGTAAGCCGGGAACCGAAGTAATATTTGTAGGTATGTTCGAGCGCGTATGTGTGGAAATCTTTATTACTTATGAATATATTTACTCAGGACATGCTTCCGCCGTTCGCGATGACGGCACATGTCGACAGACGTCGTCAGCAAGGGCTGGGAGTGGATGTAAGTTAGTTCAAGTAATGATTGAATGTATGGGCATAGCCAGCCAAAGTGAATTTAAAATAAATGTTTATAATTATTATTAAACAAAAATCCTAATCGTTCCCGTTTCAATAGTTAAGTTTCATGTGAAAATTTGAAAAATATCGGTATTTTTGTAAACTTGTGAGAGCTGATATAAGTATATACATACATACATATATATTTATTTAAAGTTACAGACTAGTCAGTTTTAAATCAGCAGAATTGATTTTTAAAATTAGGATCATTTTTATTATTTTATGGTTCAGATGAATTAGTGTACCCATACATTATAATTATTGTGTCAATACAAACTTGCGCATTTTGTGAAAGCTTCTAAGTTGTACGTTGTGGCAGTTTTAAACGCCTTGCACGAACAACACAAATGTTTGGCGGTATTTATTTTAAATAAAGTTGAACGCCTGATTTGCGTTAAAAATTGTCTACTTATTATTAATCATACTTTCGATCCGTATATTAATGTTCTCGAATGATTTGTTTTAATAAAATGTCATGATTAAAAAGTAACTCCGTACTGATTGGGCGTTCATTACCTTACCACTGCACATGCATGAAAGACCAATTGTACTGATTATCTTCTCTACTTTGTCGTTGATAGAATACTCATTCAATGATCTTTAAATAAAATCATTCACATGTACTTAAATTGAAAGATAAGAATCTGGCTGTGCCCACCGTTGTGCGTTATCTTAGAGGCTCGATATAATTATTTCAATGACAGTTTTCTCTGTTCAGTGAGGTCATATCATAAAATAATTAAATTAAATTTAATATAAAATTTAATTTAATTTACGTACATTGCAAATGTTTCTGTACTTTGACTTTCTTTCGCCAATTCTCCTTCAATTTGACGTAACTGTATTTATAAATTCCAACGTGAAATAAATGATTTTAGTATGAGTAATTATGGTGTGGGTAAATTTGTTTGTAGCCGGAGGGTACCGTCATTAAGTTGGCTTTTACTTGACACTTTTTTCATAAATCCCTTAATACAGATACATTTTATAAAGTGCACCTGTCGCGTCCTGTCTGTCCGAACATACTAATCTCAAAAACTACAGAATGGATTTTCATACGGGTTTTATGAATGGACGGAGTGACTCAAGACGAAGGTTTGTATGTATACAATTCAATTAAATTGGATGAAATATGAGGATAACTGTTGAAGATGTCGGAATAATAAATTCAAGGGATCTCGTACTCACACGACACGCGTGATGCAAATATGAATGAAATAATAAGGAAAAGTAGAGTACTTTTACAAAAGTACACAAAACAAACCGAACTGAAGCGAAGCGAGGACGGATCGCTAGTTATAAACAATTTCACGTAGATCCTTAATATATTAATCTTATCAAATGCTAGTTTTCGGGTAGTTCTTGTAATATTAGGTATATTGGCAAGTTCGAAATTAGTTTAGACATAATTATATCGTACGTCTCCTTCTTACTGTATTATAAGGTTGTTTTTTGTGATTTGACAAGGGGTTATGGTTAATATTGACAGTAAATATCTAACGTTCGTTGGCAATGTGCAAAGTATTTAAGATAACGCACAATATAAATTAATTATGTTATGTATGTTGTACTTGTCTGTATTTGTTGTCGTCTCGATATATAAACTTATCTGGGTTTAAAGGATTTTTAATGTTGTGGAAAATATGAATGATTCTAGAATTATTTAGAAAATTTATATGTTCTAATATGTAGGTTTTTGGCTTATTGTACTTATAGGTTTTTTGACAGTATACGGTTATTTAATATCAAGGTGTGTGTGTGTATGTGTATGACACAACAGTTCTGTACGTATGAAATTAATTACATATAATGCATGATTGTGTAGAGCTCTAGTAAGTTTATTCATCAGTTTATAATGAATAATTTAAGCTTAACGGGTGCTTTGGCTTATTTTTATTTAACATCGTGTTTATTATTGAGCTGTAATTGCTTTCGCCTTAGAGATTAATTCATGCTCATAACGTGTAAATGTTGGTGTGAATCAATTAGGGACTTTTCACGAAGGCCTTTTTATCTAATCTACATAATATGTAGACATTATATATAATATGTAGATACATATTATGGATATATTGTTGGGACTGCAATCGTACCTTGTTTTAATTCGCTTACATTTGTTAAATTAATTCCGAAGATTTCACTGAAAAGCTCGATAAATTCACTGTATGAAAAATCAAATTATAATATTTATATTATAAAATCTTTCGCTATAACCTTACGTTGATATCACACCCTGCCACGCGCTTATAACCTGCGTAGATTATGTCAATGATTTATCAGATTACATACATCTTAATTTTAGTTGTTTAATTTGCAATCATGTGCTATACAATTCCTTTGTAAATAACAACTCATTTTATTCATATTTTCGAAACAAGCGTCCCAAGTGGAAAGTGCATGCGGAGCTGAGCGTCATCCCTCCTCCTAACACGGTAATTTTAGATATTAAGCATATTCTTGGTTGCTGATAGATTTTCGTTTGCGTTGAGGGTTTTAATTATATCGTGAATAATATTCTGTAATATGCTGTCGTCTTGATGCATTTAAGTACCAAGAAATATGTCTCCCTAAAGACCTAATAAAAAACTAGACTGCGTGAATCTGACTCTTATTTTGTTTTGTTAATTCTACCGTGTATGACTCTGTTCTGTAACAGGTATTAAAATTCATTTTAGTTTTAATGATATCGTATTACCTTAATACATTTCTCTTATAGTACCACTTTCTTACTTATTAAGCGGATTACAGATAGTTAATTGCAAACATGTCAGTTAAGCGAATTGCAGGCTTAATAATTGTGAGCTTTAAAATTTGCTGCTTAAAAAGGTATAAATTATTTCGTAAGTCGTTTTAAAATCCCATGCCAGTGACGACATTAATATATAGGGAGTGTTTTATAAGCAGATTCATACTGTACGAGTATGTAGCGGGGTTATAGTTGAAAGGGTCTTTTTAAATATGTATCTACAAACAAGTCTGTTCACATGATATTGCTGAAAGGGTGTTTTTAAATGATGGCTTCTCATTGTGGTCGTTTACTTACAGATTAACCAACGGTAGCATTTTTTGTCATTCTGGTAATGTTTATGAACGACTTATCGTTACATTAACTTACATCAACTTATTCCCTACTGTTGTATTGGGGATCGATGTTTGTATCGGTTGTTATACGGGTTCTGTTTGTAAACAAAGTTGAGTTCCTAGTGGTCCAATTGGATATCACGCACCTTCCTGTTGGTTCCTATCTGTACGAGGCAAGCATATACATCAGTGCCCCTCTAATTGAGTTACGGAACTCTACAATAAGACAATTCTATCTGATTGAATTGATGATCGGTAGATTGTCTGGTACACGCAGGTTTTAAATAGCTGACAAATTTATGTTGAAGATCACGCTTCCAATTTCATTAGAATTAAAATATAAGTTATCAATATCAAATAATAAAAGTCGATCATAACTTATCTTATTCATATTAAGACATGTCATTCATAAATGGCTTATTTTTCTCATTAGGTCCTAAAACCCTGTTTTTACATGCACTAACATGTTTTTAGTAATAGGAACGTTAGTAAATTAATAGTAGTTTGATTTCAAAGTTTCGCTTCTCTCAATAATGTAGTGTTTAGTCTACTCATTCAGCATTAATCTGACTCATAATGTATTTAGAAGTCATCTAACTCATTACATTTTGGTCTGACGGTAATGAAATGTAATCGTGTTTGAAGTAAATACTTATTATTATCAATATGGGATGTCTAGAGATTCATCGACTTGTTTATTGGGTAACACAATGCTTTATGACGTGTAAATAATATTTAAATTGTCTCGTAATATTCAGAGGGAATCGTATAAAGAGTTCCTCCTTCCATTATAGAGTCCAAGTCAAATTCCTCTACTCAAGGTGGACACTGCTTAAGAATGGACAAAGCTACGTCATGAACCGTTGTCGGAGTTATCTGGGTTTTAATCTCCCGGTTTAATTTCGACAGTATTTATGGTGGTAAGCTGCGCGCTTGACTAATAGTAGTCTCCTAAAATGAAACGTGAAATGTTTTCATATGCCGTTTTTGTTCACGACATCGATGGGTAACAGAATCTATATCTATAACTAAGTATATTTAAAATATTTTCCACAGGATTCGCTGTGGAGTCAGCCAGCACCCACTGCTGATCTTATTTGGATGCAACAGGTGAACCAGCGCAACGAGTCTCGTATCAACAACCTCCCGATGTTCTTCTGGGAGCCGCAGGTAAGAATATGGACTCGATCCATATCCGAATTCTTTTCAATTATTAGAGTTCTGTTTAAAATTTTTAAGCTCCGCTAAGTAGTGAATTGAAAGTTTATTAAATAAAAATATTTTTCAGTATTTCCTGGAAACATCAATAGATTTTTAAATAATTATTTTCTTAAATAGTTGAAAATGATAATATTAGATTTGTGGGGAAGTAGTGATCCCGTGTTGACATAACACACTCTAGCGTAGCTTATTCCAAGCGTCAAGCTGACATTATGATATCATAATGCATAACAGGTCAAAGTTAATAACATAAACAGTTGCATCATTTTAAACAGATCTCTATATTGTTTTTCCATCCCTTTTCACGTTATGCACATAATCTGTAAAAAAATCCGTGATAACTATGTGATGATCACGGGTCTTCAAATTCGAACGGTCGTGGGGAACGATATGCACTAATAAATTCCAAAAAAGTACTGGTTACTTCCCCCTCCCCTCTCATTTCCTTCTGTCGTTAAACAATCTGTCAACAAATCCATGTAACCCAATCGATACCCTAACTGAATTACTAAGGAGTTTAGAAATGTCCTTTAGTACTCACAACAATTGCATTTGTATGAACATCGTAATTTTAAACAACATTGAAATATTCTTAAGAATTACTGACAGTACTGGGCATTTTTTTAATTTATACGGGGTCAAAAATGTTATTTATAAATTAAATACTTAGCGAGTAGGCGTTTTTGATATGATAGATATACCTTAGACTAGAAATTATAAAAATCAAGATTATTTGCATAACGTGTTTTATTTTTCCACAAAATTCGACCTAGCAATTATGTTTTGTTTCTTTCATATGATATTGTTTATATTTTGGAACACATTTAATTTAATCAAATTTTGATATTAATTGTCTAATAATAATAATAATAATGAAATATTTATCACACTTTAATTGCATTTGTCGAATTTTGTTTCACAGACTGCTAAAGGCAATATCAAAGGAATCATGACTACTCATAAATTACATTTTAAAACTATTAACTAACTTTGCCCGAGGCTTTGCTTACGTGACAATTACCCGTGCAATGTTAAAAGCAATATTATTATTTGTTATAATCTATTTATTTTTAATTTTAATTGAGACTCAATTTTTTATTTAAGTTTACTTTTTATATCATATGATTTTTATAATACAATGTAGGAGATTACTTACTTGTGTAATGGATAGACTTAATTTAGGTAATTTTTCAAATAATTTTCGTAAAATAATGTGTTTTTTTTTCAAGTATTCATAAGGACATTTTTATAAGCTCTTCGCCTCATTATTTCCATTAAACATTCGCCTGTCAATGACTACATCATCTACATTTAAATCCAGGAGGGGGACATTGTCAGAACATTTTAAAATTTAATTTATGCCAACTTTGTTTTCCATTTTGTAAGAAACATTTGAGCAACACTCACATTTAGGATTTTACAACAAATATAATATTATGCAACATATCATTTTCCTGCATTAGTATGATGTGAAAAGTTATGTGACATGACATTTTTGAATTAACAATTCATATTTTAGTTCAACTTTAGAATTTCAATACCAGTATACCACCTTAGTGTGGTGGCTCAGGCTTCAATTGTATAGTATCGTATTGTTATCAATCTGACGCATTAAAATTTGTAATTGTTTTTCTAGGATTCATTCAACACGATCAAATTGTTGAGTTGAACATATAATAATTTTATTATTAACCGAGGAATTATTATGAACATTTAGTATACGTTTAGTAGTTTGCAACTTCACTAGGACACTCATATATATGTAGCTATAGGTTGGTATTTTTTCTTCTTTATTAAAAAAGACACTTTTAGACACTACTGTTTGATAAATATTTGATCTTTTGCTCTAGCGATTGCTCATGATTTTATTATAGGTCAAGATGTAAAATGATAAGAAGTCTCTATAATTATATTAATACAAAGTTACAATACAGTTTGATGTTACTCGTATGTAATCCAAAATTTTGTTAAATAGAAGTAAATCTTTGTCGTTGTAAATATTTGCTAGTTCTGTTCTCAATTTGTTTTACTTGCATAGCGTTTTTTGTTTAAATGAACATCGGTATTTATTATAAATTGGTATGTGGAAATTTAAGAAAATCGCATTTCTTTAATAGGTCGTAGAACATAATTACGTTATATATTAACAAAACACGGACTTAAATAACGACCTCACATTTGACACCATAGAATAGAATAGAAGAGCCATGATAATATTTGCAGAGTTCGCATTGCTAATATTTTCAATTGGTTTGTTTTGTTTTACTATTTCTGCCTACACATTGAGCGGTCGAACCGCGCGGTTTGATACATTCTCGAGGTATACGAAGTTTATAAACTAATCTCGATTTTATTTTAACAACTGCAATAGGTGTACTACTACGCCTCGTTGGATGTATGGAAGCCGCGAGGTAAACGGAATGTGACGTGTCTGTAAATCGCTTGGATTTAGCCTACTAGGTTTAGGCTGAAAGCCACTTGTTTGCATCAATTTGTATTTAGTCAAATTGTTTATATTTATATATCTGTATACAAAACTGAACGGACAAAATCGACGGAGAACGGACGAAGAAAGTAAAGGGAAATGTTTCAGTAACGTGTGAAATAACATCTGGCAGGTAAAGATTGAAATAATGTAGACGAGTGAAATGCCTGAAAATTATACCGCAACTTGCTTTTGTATTTGGAATTTATATTGTTATTACTAAAGAACGACTAACCGAGACCAACATCGCGATGTGACACTTGAAGAAAAAAAAAGTGATATAGGAGCGATTCGAATTGATGCTGATAAATGTGCGTTCAGCTTTCCACGGATTTAGAAAACCACGTTTACTTTTGTAGATTACTGTATCACTAAGGAAATTTTTATCGACGATTTTAAATTGTTATATTATAACATACATTATGAAGGCCACATTAGATTATAGTGATCTTGATTTTAATTTATAGTACCAACTATTGACTGACTGACAAGTTTATTGCCGTTTTGTGCGCGTATTGCCATCTCTTTTTACAATGTTAAGAAAATGCGAAGATTTTACGTTGGATACCTATTTCATTGTGAAGATTGATAATGTATTAGGCAAAGCGTGTTTAATACATTATCTTGTTTATTATTGTATATCAGATCATTATAATATTTAGGTTAGGTGAATGAATATAGAATGATATTATAATTATCTGAGGGTAAGTAGAATTGCTAATATCCATAACAATGACACAGGATTACAGGAATATGTACAGAATCATCTAAATATTGCACCTTATGACTTCATCTTCCACCGTTGGTAAAAACTTAATATCAACGCCTGTTTTTCATGCTTGCTAATTAAGGTTAGGACATTGATACTACATAACGGTATATTCGATTTTATTGTATTTTTCTTACGAGAATTCACATTGAATAATAAGCTTAATGTTTCTTAAAGAATTTTGCATACTTTGCCATCGCATTGCAGTTAAACAGGGATGTGACATAATTATGAGTATTACGACTTGATAACGACGTCTGTACTAGGCATAATAATAATATTGTTTACACTCAATTTCATCACCCCTCACACTGTTGCATTACATATGAGAATGTGCGGTAAAAGAGGTCACTTGAACCAGTTTGACCTGTTTCGTCTGGAATTGATTCAAGTGCAAAAGTAACTATTGCCACTTACAATCAATTGCGTACTGTTGCTTTGTCCCATTTGAAATTAAATGTTTGTAATATCAATCATACGAGAGAAAAGAATTTATTTATAACCGTAATGCAATATGGCTCTTATTTAGGATATTTCAGTGGGACTGTAAAGAATATTCGATGGGGTTTGAACGGTATGCCGCTAATTAAGAGATGGCATGTTGGCGTTATGATGAGTTTCTTCTATTCGATAAGACATTGTGCGACCGTTGGGAATTACTCGAAACAATCTAAGTGCCTCTTCCTTTTCCTTCCAATCCAATAACTGAAATGTTAAAAACATTACAAAATGACATAGTTTTAGACATGAGTGAGAATTACATAGTTCTACGCTTCTTTAGTAACACATCGGCAATGATGTTGTCCAATTATCGCTTGGTGATTTATTTGTTTGTCGACTGGATACTTAGAAAGGTATATCTCTTTGCAGTGTTTCAGTCGAAAGGTACAATGTAATTACTTGTACACCACAAAGTTTTATACGAACTTTAAACCTACACATTATAACTAACTGATATTAGATGTATTTCATTACAGTTGAATTGCATTAGAATTTGGAAAGAAAAGATTCAAATTAGAAAATATTTTGTTATGTTATGTCATTTTAATGTCCATATAAAGGTTTTTTTCAGTTCAGTAGCGACTCTGAATATGTAGGGTCGTTGGTTCGATCTCGGACGAGGTACTTATTTGTGTGACAAATTTTTAAGAACGACAGAATTTTAGGTCGTTTGTATGCGAGGAGGCTCGTATGTAAATTCTTATTCCGCAATATTGGAGAGTTGTGAATATAGTGAATGTATTTATTTTTTTGTGTGTGTGTATGGTAACAACTCAAATGCTGCAAGAGTGAATGTGTGTGTGTTTATTTTTTGTCTCGTTAAATCCGTGATGAAATAATGAGATTTGAGTACAAACCTATATGACCAGAAATTATATTTCTTGGACTGAGAATTTAGCCACCTCGCACTTTTCATTATTTTTATTGTTCTTGAAATTTAAATAGATTTTAGCAAAAAAGTTCAAATTTGGGACTAATTTGACTTAAAATTTATTTTATTTGGTTATTTTTACTTTATATTGCCTTCTTGTAGTTATTTAAAATTTTAAAATCGGTTTCACTTTTTAATGCTATTACAAAATTTCCATAATATAACGGTGGTAAAAAATATCGCTTTTTCTATAACTATGTATGTAATATTCAGAAATGAAATACCAATAAAGAAGTATAAAATATGTAGAGGTAGCAAATATAAAATAAATTCGAATAAATCATTGCACTATGCCACTAATAAAATAACCTATTAATCCCTTCATAATATCGTAATGGAACAGCTTTGTACTAGCGGCACGCTATGTTGGCCGTTTTGACGTTTGTCCAGTCTTGAAGTTCCGTATTAATTGATAACGACTTTGAAGGAAAGAAATACGGTACTTTATTGACTATAGTTATGTGCAGAGATACATAAATTCAGAAATCTCTTACAATCGTCGTAGTGGGTCATGAACGGGTTGAAGTCAAACGAACCTGAAAGAATAAACGTTACCATGTCCTTTCTTCTGCGATTTGAAGTACGGTCATTTATACAATTTTGTATTCAATGTTTAGAAAATCCATAAAATATAGAAAATCTACAACGTTTTGGAATTAATTCACCAATAATTTTGCAAAATATAATGTAACATAGTTGTTTACGCACAATATTTATGCAATTACAGTACAGTACAAAATTTGAAAGATTTGCGTTACTATATCCTATCGTGGGTTCGCTCGAAGCGACCATTATTATTATTATAGAGATTTAGAAACTGTAGTATTTGATCTTTATAAGACTGTGCCTCACTCTTCTACTTTGTCATGTTTTCCGAATAATTCACAATTATAAGTCTTGTTATAACTTTATAAAAGATAGTCTCTTTCTATTTTATTACAAAACCAATGGGATAATTTTCAGAGCTCTTAGCACGACCTGAAAGGAATAGTTATGAATGTAACGATGGACTTAAATCGTATCATACTAAAGAATTTTCCTTTATTTTTCTTCGTCCTTGGTAAACTCTACTTTCCGTATTCTCGAATATTCCCTTTAATATTGTTATATTAACCTAATATATTCGTTAAGTTAAATATTTCTTGATTAATCGGTCGGGTAGTTATTTTACTGTGTGTATTATTGTTCACAAGAAATTTATAATATTTTAATTTTATAATATAATTTAAACGTTAATTTACTTTGGATATATTTTAGTAATTTTCTTTGAATGAACTTATTTATGAATATTACTACTTTGTTAATGATTGGTTTTGCCTTTTGACAATACTCTGATGTTTCTGCATTCATAAGCTTATGCATCTCAGAATACCTAGATTTTATAGAGAAAATTTCCATGGTATCCTAAAACGAGTCAGCTATACTATAGCTTTGTATTGGTAATCCCGTTTTAATGCGATTTTATTTATGCCATACATTTTACTTTTAATATTGTTCAAGTATGATAACGTGAACACATATACCTACTCGAGAATTAAGTGTGAATAAAACATCTCGCGCGATAACTAGTAAATTTTACATTAAAAGTAATAGTACCTCATGATTCCTCCAATATTGAATAAACATTTTCAAATGATCTATCAGTTACATCCCAGTATTATTTATTTCAGGAATAAATAATATGGGATATTATGGATTACTTAATAAGATACGATCTGCAAAGAAGGAAGATTAATAAAGGGTGCAACATATTGAAACTAGGTAACGTTCGATACCAATCGTGAGTAACGGAGGTGGCAGCAGGAGTTATTAGAAGAGCTGCGCCGAAGACTTTTTCTCATGTTTAATGCGTCTCGTCAAGTTGAATTAAAAATTCCAATGATTGTGTAAATTTAATGCTCTTACTCGAACACCTATCTTACTGATCAAAATTAATATATTGAGTAGGGCACAGTCTTATTACTTAAGATACATATATTGTAATGCATAAGCATGACTCCGGCGTCTTTGATGTAAATTTTATGCGTATTTTTGCATTTCCTATTAGCTTTGTATATTCCTTCGATAGTTATTGCAGTTAACCTTTCATTGGAGAATGTTATTGGTCAATATATTTTTATACATGAAACTTAAATACATTGTGTAGGTACTGTTTTATAAAACCTTTGGGAATGCCATGAGTACCTATTTATTTTTTAACTTTTTAAAAGGGCCCAATTACTAAGTATCCAAGTAATAATAATATATTTTTAACAACTTATTTAGATGTTTTATCTCTAGTTAGGTTTGAAAAAATGTAGGCTGTTACTTTAAAGACTGACATTGATTTAAAGACTGCGATGATGGAATGGTTATTGAATGACGATGACATGTCCTAGGAAAACACAGTTTTTAAACATACGTGTAGTATCTTCTGAGTTACCAAACTGAAATAATAATTTAGAATTATTCAGGTTTTTGTAACGTAAATTAAATATTAATAGTTTTTAAATGTTCGTGTGTGGTACACGTAATATATAAAAGGAGATATATAAAAATTCTAACTCTTTTGAATGTATTTAATTGACACTACTTAATTGTAGAACAGTTAAGAAGCTATCTTGCGATTCACTCTCGTTATTAACGACGTACCTGTCTGTAACAGTTTGAACGACAATCCTTGTGAAATATATATATTTTCGTAGAGAATTGATCGTGGTTTGGTTTTCGTTCAGCATTGTAACATTTTTTGTAACATAATATAGAAAAAAATTACAAAATTTTATAAAGTGTAAGATTTTGTACGATTTAGTTGATTTTTATATGAGAAAATAGATATTAATAAGTTTAACAAAACTTACCATCACTAACATTGAGTGACACTAAACCGTAAATTAAAGTAATAACATTTCACTTAGGATAAAAAGAGATTAATTTGCTAACCCGACTTATTTAGAGTTTTAGACGATTTGTTTGGTTCTTATTTAAAGCGTTTTCGTGATTTAAATAAAATTATTGTTTTTAGTAAAACGCAAAACAATTTTTCCGTAAATTAATATATGTAACTTAATGTATTGTAGCCATAACTTATTAACCATGTCCGATGTTCTCGTAAAGAAAATAACGCAAAGGGGGGGTCAACTATACAAAGTGACTGCATAGACGTAATATAATGTAACATAACGAAAATCATAACATGAAAAAACTAACCTTTAACTTGTTCTAAATAATATATTTTGTTCTTGTGTGCTATTTGTTTATGTTTCGAATATAAAAAATCTTTATTTTGTTAAAATAAAAACACTGCGCCATACACATTGAGACTACAGTAATGTAGTTACAACAGCTGGTTCTGAAGAATTTATGAATGTTTTCGTTGTGGCCAATGTTGACTTCACTTACCATTCGATAGTGATGAATTCGAAAGACATTACATTTATTTATTATTTTATATTATCCAAACTTCTTCTTTTCTACGTTCTTATTTTATTTTTTTATCTTTATTACCGTAAGTAGTAATAACGTAACTCTGAAGCGTTATTCTTTCTCCTAGTTTTTACTTTAATGCTGCTACTATAGATTTCTTATTATTTCTGTTATATACTCTCTCGACAATAATTGAGTACCTATTGAAAATATAAATGGAAAAACAATATGTTTTCTTTTTTATCATTAATATTAATTTAATAGCTAGGTATTCTTATAATTTATGTAACATGGTGATTTGAATTCGATGCCAAAATTTATAGGTTAACTGTTGTTATTGAAATATTTTATTTCCGTTGTTTTATTTTAAGTTTTAATTTGTAGCATGTATAGTTTTTATTTTGTGTCGAATGATTTTTATATATATAAATGCAGTTCTACGTAACGATATGCTCTGTAGCTATGTATTACATATTTCAAGTGTTGCAACACAACATTGGTTTAGAGAATAGATTGTCAATATATATCAACTGGTCTCTCTTCGTTGTAACTTAACATACCAAACATTACAAATATGTGAGTATGAAATTATTAGTTAAAATTATGGAACTATTAATTTTAAGGTTTTATTAATAGCATACAAAAAAATACTTAGGCGGAAAAAGTGCGTAACGCAATAACGTGTGTTACAAAAATAATAAAGTACCAAAGTTTAAGCGAATACTTAGTTATTCAAATAAAAGTAGAGCTAAACTGGTTCAAAAAAAATATAAATAACGTAGTTGAGTTCTTCACGGAATTAAAAAATATTAGTTATACGTGTATGCAATACACGTTTTTAGTTGATGGGAGCAAAGAGTGATAGTGTTGTTGAAAACGGTAAGATAAAAATTATTGGAATAGGGAAAAACGGATTATAACCATATATAAAATAACGTGTGTTACAAAAATAATAAAATTACTCTTTGGCTTAAAAAGATTGAGCTTGGCTCAAGCGGGTAATTTAAAACAAGTAATTTAGCGCAGTATTTCCTAATTTAAGTTGAAAATATGGATTGGCAATGGAATAATGTAGAATGGGTAAATATATCCTAAATTATTAGTTATCGATCGCATCGACGATTCTAATACAGAACGCCGATATGCGATCAGTTAGTTGCCTTCTAACTTGAGGTCGGGATTTTATCATGACGTTTATTCAGGCACAATTTGAACGCGCAGTAAATATGCATCGGAAGTTCGTTCAAACGAGCCTATTTCAATCAGTTAGATGCGCCATTACAGAGTATTGTGTGTTTATTGCGCGAATAGCGCGTGAGCAGAGCTCTTCGCGTGGACAGTCCTCTGACCTCGCTCAGTGCACTGGACTTTATGTGGTATGGACCATTCCATTATTTTATTAGCCGTGTTAAGTTCATTTCTCGACGGCAGAAGGGACATGTCAAATTGGGAACGAGGAAAGTTGTAACTAAAAATAAAATAGTAAAGTTTTATTCTGTAATTTTATTCCCTTTTTTCAAGTTGCTCTATTAGTAATCTCAGATGCTATAAGCATAATTTATTTTTATGAACTATAAAATTTTTAATACTAATTTAAATTTGTTTTGCATTAAAACTACTTTTTATTTCGCTACCTTCTTCCAGTAACTGGTACGAATCCGCCTAAATACTAATATTTTACTTGTGCTAAAAACAATGTAAATAGTTACTATTTCCATTTGTACGGAGTCATGCATCTACGTTTTCATATTATATTCTATATAGTACTTCTAAACTTTTGTAACAATATACCGATTGTTACCATATGTTCACGTGAATATTTATATAAGTTTTTATTAACGTCAAATAAGTATTTACTAAGTATTATACATAGCTTATACATAACATCCTTTACAGCTGAAATCAGGTACCTAATAAAAAATAGGAATTGTAAAGGCTATTGATCAATGATGATATTGACTAATAGACAAGAAATAATATTAAGTAATGTCTCAAAATGAAATGGTAACAATACATGTGGGGTTTTAACCTGTAAATAATATCCACTTTGTTATAAACAAAGTATTACTTGTTACGTCTTTTAGTTTATTTCGCAGTTAACAATATCAAAACATTATTAAAATATTAAAGTTAATTACAAGCAACGTTAAGGATAAGCATAATAAAAGTTTTAAAAGTTTAACTTAAAAAATAGAGAAATGATTTTAAAATTTTCAAATTACTGATTACAAAGTATGTAAGGTTTATAATAGAATGAATGTAATGCGGTACTGTGATTTTAGCTAAAAAGGATATTTTAGTATTCTTCAGATTATTATGCCCTCTATGAAATTTTAATTATATGTTGTTACACGTATTATATGTATCGGGATGTAACATTAAGGTTTAGTGTAGTTTAGTTCACCTTACTTTCTAAACATTATAGTGTGTCCAGAATATAATTAGTACATGACAGTAGTAGTCCCTACCTGATTAATGTAATGACTTATCTGTGCCAATTTTATTAGATAGCCGGTTTCTAGCGGCACTTTGAACATTATTGCTCTTCGGTCAAGTTTAAAGAAAAAGATATAAGTGGTTTTAAGATTTTAAATTAGAATTTGAGCTTAAATATATAACATTGTGTGTTAGATGTAGTTTTGAATCGGTGTTAATTATATAACTAGTGGCACCTATATAGGTATCCTGTAGTTAATTATTTTAGTGTTATCAATAACCTTATCCAACATGCATATCTTATTTTAAAATATGGATTGTGTGAAAATATTAGTATGGATATAATCTTATTGTACACTACAAAAGTAAGTGGGCATGTTTAACTTTTTTGTGGCGCTAATTTTTACTTTGTTTGGTGAATGGATTTCAATATTGTGGGTGTTTCAAATAGTTCCGTTAGATGATATGGGTGGCTGATAATGAACTTACACTTGCAGCTTGGTTTAAGTTCGTGCGAGTATATATGGTGGATGTAACGTAATAAATCGTTCTATTATAATTATTGCTAAGTAATGAAGTATGATTGTAGCTGTCGCATGTATGAATTTGGTGGCGTATGGTATACCTTTGTTGGACGCTTCAGGTCTAAGTAAGGTTGTATATCAGTTTTTATTTGTTTTAATTTCGAGCCAATAAATGTATCCTCCTAACATACAGTATTGCAGGTGTCTGTTCGTTTAATTTAAACTGGTTTGAATGTTACGTAACTGAATCACATCACGCAATATTTGTATTAATCGTACGCGTTAAGCTGAAATGCGATGTTTATTTTAATTATTTAAATTAAATTTAATATTTAAATGTTTATTTTAAATATTGTATCGCTACGCCTTGCTAAGCGATGGAAAGAAACAGCTTGCGATTATTTCCGTACCAGGCGTGAATGACTTGATAAGTCGACTTGCATATATATTTTTAATGCATAATAATAGGCATTAGGATTGTTTAATTCATAGTGATCTGAAAACTCAAAGCAAATTAAAACACATTCAGATAAAAAGTATTTATTGATATAAATTCAGAATTTACAGATGTAACTTAAACTTAAAACTTAAAAATAACAACACACAACAACTTAAACTTAAAAATGTCAGCCCTGAAAATGTGCATTTTCGACTTGTTAAGTTATTTACGCCTGGTACGGATTTATTGCAGGCGTCATTAGTTGCGTAGACGATGACTGGGTGTGATTAGGTTATGTGTTAGAATTCATATATTTGTTTCAATATTTATAGTTTTAATAAACTAAGTTACGAACTGATTCAAAATTATTATTAGTGTCTAATATCTATATGAACTGAATACAAGTCCCTTAATGATTATTTCTTGCTCAGTTAACTATATACTTTTACTTAATTAAGAATAGCGATAATTTTAATATGTCTTTGTTACGGGTGTCTTATACATTCCACGAGATATCTAAATATTGTGATCAATGTGTAGATTCGATTAATTAGAAAGAGAGCTAATTGTGTTGTAGAAGCGTAGGCAAAAAAGCAACATGACTAATAAATTCGTGTGAAAAAATAATTGTTTCAATTTGGACCCGTTGAAGTAAGCAAGTAGTTATAATGATTATTCAAATACTTGTAAATATTAATTTTTTTATTTGATTTGCCAATAAACCAACAAATTCATTTTATTAGTATATTCTGTGCTAATACCAGTTGTCTGAAACGCCAAAATAGACGCCATTAGGTACTGATTCTTGGCATAGACTGAATACAAAATTTTAGAATTTAGAACAGTAGTTCTAATAAACTTGATAATTAACGCTTGTTGTATGTGGTACTCAACAATATAGGTAGATCCACAATGAATCCAATATTAACTATTCATATAGTTCTAAAAATTATTCATGCATAAACTTGGACTTGAAAATGTTATTCATATCTTCAGTAGAGTCCATTGACAGATGACACTCGGTAAATTCACTTTAGATTCATAATTTGTCACATGGTTAACGCCTAAAAACAAAAGCATCCATAGTATTTTGTCTATTATATTATATAGGGTCTAGCGATGAAAGGATAACCTTGAACTGGAGGACAGCCGAGCTTATGACCATTGAAAATATACAAGAAAAATATAGACTAGCTCGTATCCTACATATATTATTTTTTAGAGAAAATGTAATTTTTTACTTTATCTTACATTATAGTTTACTAGATTTGCAAATGAATGAATTTATTAATGCTGAACCAAGACACACATAAGACGCACTTATTCTTGTAAGTAATTTTAAATAAGAAGTATCATATATTGAATTCATGTGTCCCAGGAATATTGTGAAATTCAATCAACATAAAGATTATAGAGTCAGTGGCTGTCTAGGCAGAGAAGACTTTTCTTTATATAAGTTAATGCTTGACCACAATCCCACATGATGGTAAGTTTCGATGTCGTCTCAAAATACTTTATTTCTCATATTCTTACATTTTCAAATTTTTTGGTTAGTATAAATTGCCAGGGTGTGGGTCGGTAAAGTACAAAGAAAAACTTCGTTTCTTTGACCCCACTCCGTTTTAATATCACAAAATATTTTAAATTGTATTGTCGTAACGTAATAAGCAATCATTAAAAATTACTGATTCCAAATTCGAAAGCACCTAATATTTTGTTTTTGTATGATATTTTTTATTTTGACAGTATTTATGGCCGGACTAAGTATATATATTGTTTATTTCGAATTCAATAAGATTTTTGCTGGTAAAGTAAATATAATCGGTGATGATGATTATACCAATGAGAGAATGATAATTCGTCTCGATCAAATTTTACGGAATCCTGGCATCTGATTTCTAAAAAATAACATTTCATAGAATACGATATAATAATTATATGGAGTGCAGGTAAATATATGAACAAGATAATAAATAAATAATTTTGACTTTTATCAAATAATTATTGCCATAAAGAAACTATTTTATTTCAGGTTAATTGCACTCTATGTTTGCAAGAATTTAATAATAAAAATAATTGTTTAAAAAAAAATTGTCGTTGGAAAGTATCAGTTGTACTCTGGCAGCTTAAATATCAATATTGAATAACTTATAAAATAAAACACTTATCTCAGGCATTTGGTATTGCTAGTTATTTGTTTACAATTGCATTGAATTAAATAATGTGTCCTTTTCTTTGTATGTTGTTTATGGCATCTACGATATAGGAAATTCTAGTGTGCGGCTATGACTGTGAAGCATTATTTAAAAATAGAAGGTATCAGATATCAGATAGTTCCGAAAATATACTTGGTTAAGTTTGGGATTGTAGGTAGGTAAATTATTGTTTGATATAATATACTAACTAACTACACAATACCATAAGGTAAACATGATCTAATTAATATCTCATTTTTATGTCATGATTTCTTGATTTGGTAGTAAATATAAATTAAAGCAGGGATATTGCTTTCCATAATACTGTAACGTGGAAATATCAGGCGTTTATTACGTCGCCAAGAAAATGTTGAATATCTTCATTTGAATGTATGGCGTAATTAGTTTTCCAGCTTCTTAAAAATACAAATTTAAAATTGTCGCAACATTTACTTCATCTGGGCAGCTAATTATCTAAATATTGAATAAAGTATATCTTTTAAAAGATAAAACATGCTGCTTTAGTCAAGTCCTTAGCTAGAATTTTCTTTTGAGTCATATTTTCCTTAGTGGGGGGTTGAATCCCGGAAATTCAGCTTTTTAACCCATTTTTTTAACAATCACAGTTGGTTGTAAGGTTTGAACAAAACCATTTTCCAGTCCTCCTCGACTATTGCTTTGGCTGCGGCAACTTAAAGTAGCATAACGATTCCTGTGAAGTAAGTTAGCGTCAAAATAATATATTCAACTTTTCTTGCCGGCGTAAAACACGCGAATGGTAGGCCAAAAATTCAGTATTGTAAAATTGATATGAAACTTAAATATTAGGTTAAAAAATAAAAACACACAATATAATTATTTATTACTTTAAATGTTATACAAGCAAACTTCATATGTTAAAATTATGTTGTTTCTGTCAATTATAAATAGCGGGAAAATTGATAAATTAGTTTTAGCGTTATTATGGAAGACACTAATTCAAAAATAGGGTATTATAAAGTAAATCAAAAATATATATGAATATTCACACACGTTTTTCAATGAAATCTATATTAATTTTTATATATTAATAACTAAATTTAAAACTGTTTTAAAATATGATAACAGAGTAATGTTAACACTGTCAGCGAATACGACTGGATTTAGAAATGAATGGATTTGAATTCGAATATTAATACGGCGTCAATTTATTGCTAGAACACGAAATGAAAAAAAGAGTTTTCATTCGATATTATCTGTGATGATGGAAGAAAATTCGACTTCAGACAGTACTAACAGTAACAGCAGCAAAATGTTTTTGATATACATTGTAATATGTTATTATTTTTAGAAATGTTTACTTCCCTAATAACGTTATAGCTTAATACAGTTTTCCTGAATTATAAATATGAAATTCGAAATGCCTATGACTTTAAATGTCGGAACAGATCCAGTTTTAGACAAAGATTCCATTGTGTAGTATAGCTGTACTTACAATGTCATGTTGTTATTAAACGAAAATTACCTCGATATTCGCAGGCTGCTTCTGCAATTTCTTCAAACTCTCTTTTGCCCGAGGAAATAGCAAAGGAGATGAAGACCGAAGATCAAATTTTGGCTCAATTGAGAGCGTCACAAAGTTTACCAGCCCAATCAAATGCATCTTTTATAAATGATCCACCTCCAACTTCTTTGGCGAATGCCAGTGCAAGTCTTAATAAACCAGAGGAAAATTTCGCGACAAATGTTAGCGCTACACCGAATTTAGAGGAGTTACAGAAATTAATCCAGCCGGAGACGTTGACGCTTCCAGTGACATTTCCGGTGGATGAACCGGAGCCAGAGAAGAGTGATGATAAAGAAAAGACCGAGGTAGGTTGCAGGTGCATTTATACTTTGTAGAGGGAATTATTGTACACAACACCAACTTAATTTTTGTTATATTAACCGACGGTTTCTGAAAGACTAATCAATGAAAAATTAAACTGTAAAATCTATTGACAAACATTAATTGGGTTGCTCAAAGTATGATTAGTTATCTCATCTGATTAGTTAATTAGAACAATTGATCCGTTATATAGAGCTGTCAAATTTGACTCGGAATCATAATAATGTAAAATTTGGTTTATGATTTATTATCTTCTAAGCAACGTTTCAGGACATCTATTTGATTTTAAAGAGCTTTTAAATTGACTTGCTTATTAGTGTACCAAAATTTTGATAAGCCTTTCAGAATAAGTAAGTTATTATTTACGTCAACTCCACCCGACGGTAAGTAGCAGCGAAGTATGAAGGTGGTGGGCGCAATAGTTTAGTAAAAACCTATTTACACTTCTCTTAACTAAAACCTCGTAAGTAACCGAGAACCCTGATGCAAACAAACTATTTTAATCATTCGCGGTTCGCATAACGAATGACGGGATGTTCGATGGAGGCATGAAGATGGGGAAACAAAATCAAATAGTGCTTCTGTGCCCGAGAGTGCAGATTTGTTTCAACCAAATTAAGGTCACCCATGAGCTTCCTTACACGCTTCTTCGTCGGCTAATAAGTGACATTTTGTGTCACTAGCCCAAACGTGACAAAGCTAAAATTAAAAACTAACGCCACACATTCATAAGAAGTCTCCTTGCAGCCGCTTTAACCCTCCAAAATTGAAGTTCGAGGAAAGTTCAGCTCCCAAAAGTTGATGTTAGTCGGTGCATTTTAAAGATATATGATTTAAAGTACGAGCTAGGGTGAACCTTTTGAAAATTAATGGATATGTCTGTGATTTTGTGATGTTGAAATGCACAATATTGACTTCGTTCCATTCTTTATCTAGGCAATAAGGCCACGACACGCCGAAACCTGGAAGTTTGGTTAAAAAGCTAGCGTTTCAGACGCTATCGAACTTTTGGAATGTAGTAGGTGTAGGTTGCACGTTGGCAAGCTTTCAAGATTTGAGAACTATTGAGATAATATACAAGAGCCGGAACAGATGTGTCAGAACAGGAAGTATTTTGGGCCTTTCCTTTCTTTCTTTTTCTGGAACTTATTGATGTTACGAGCCTCGGGCATAAAAGTACCCCATTGTCAGCATCTTCACTATTACGTAGCCTTCTACGGATACGAACAGTGCATCCTCTTGTTAGGATAGTAGTATTCGTATAGTATTTTTAAAACGAATATCATGTTGATATAACTACAGTAAAATTATTTTTTGTGTCCATCCGTGTAGCAGTTACTGATTTTTATATCCGATATTTGTCTAAAAAATGATTAATCTGTTTATCTGTGACCTTTATGATGTCTAATTCAGTGCAATTAGTTCTTGAGTTGAAGTGTCAGTGTGTATATCAACATGAATATATTATGTTTTGTTCGTTAGGTAAAGGAAAAATCGCCCAAAGATGAACCATCGATAGCTGAAACGGCTCCAAAAGCTGTATCGCCACCCGAGGCAGTCTCCAAGCAGCAACAACCTCAGATAAAGCCGGCAGAACCCAAAGCCACTAAACAATCTAAGTCCGAAATAGAAAAAAGTGTTAAAAAGGAAAATAACACCCCAAAGAGTAAAAGCAAGAAGGGTAAAGAAGAAAAAAAAGAAGAAGTATCCGAGGTTAAAGTTAAAGAAGACGATGTTCCCATGAAACCAGAGGTATTCGATTTTTCTTTTAATTACTTTATAATAAACCCTTATCTATTAAGGACTAGTAGTATTTATGTTGTTTGGGCCGTAGACATTCAATCGTCAAAAATAAATTAAGCCTAATTGTTTTTTATTTAATAATTTCCAAAACATGTTTAACAGAAGAGATCGGTAGAATCATCGCCAACCAAGACCAAGAAAGAAGAAAAGCAGAGTAAGAAGGAACAGGACAAGGAAAAAAAGGTCAGATCAATATTTTGATAATTTTACAAGGTTTAGACTCCATGAATTTTACATAATCTCATAATCTTGACATATTTTACAATAAGTTGTTGGTTAGTATTTTGTTGCCGTTTTCGCCATATTTGGATTTACATTAAAATCTATTTTTACACAGGAACTGATCAAAGATGGGTTTACCATTGTGAAGGGGGCAGATAAGAACACTAATAAGGAAAACAAGAAGAAAGCCGAAGAGGCTAAAGCTGTGGCTGCTGCTGCAGAAGAAGCGGAGCGGAAAAAGTGCGTAAATTTACTTTATATCTCTGTTGATCATCTACATCCTGATATTGTATTTATGTTATTCATGAACCTGAAATTACTCATAACTATTTATGGTTATAAAAATGTTAAAAGAATTGTACACTCCTTATGGACGCTATTCTTTCTTGCTCTTATTTTTAATTACATTTAATGAATTAAAAATAGCACTTACATATTTTCCACTGACCATATGGAATATATCGGTATCGGTATCTAATGTCAAAAGGTTACTACAAATTAGAGGAATATTTTAATGACAAGAATGCTTGGGCATGAGCTGGATATAAGTTGTAACATATAAGTGCTGTCTGTAACTGTAAGTTGGAAAAAAAGCACTTTGGGAGTTTATTGCCGCTTCTACCAGGGCCACTCATCGTAGAGCTTTGCTGAAGCGATGGCGTAGTTGACTTTCGAAAAATGTTTGTAAAAACCTACTTCGAATAAATGATATGATTTGATTTTTGAATGTTCAAATTTCTTGTATTTCAATGCTTTTCTGCTCTCGATACAATTAAATCATTTACAAATGAGCGAAAAGATTATAGGAGTATACTTATTAATACTTACACATGATGATTAAACGGTCAATCTATATTGTTTAATGATGTGACAGGAAAGAAGAAGAGAAATTGGCAATGGAAGAAGAAAAGAAACGTAAGATAGCAGAGGCCATAAAAAAGGCTCAGGTACTTGTTCTTCCATTCTTTCAATTCAATGCGTATGTGATTTATGACAGATTGCTAATAAATTAAACCTTTATACATTAGGAACAACAGCAACAACGGCAGGAGTGTATACTGAAGAAGGCACCGTGGTCGTCGGTTACGGCGCAAGCGGTCGCTACCAGCAAGGACGGGCTCACTCTCGCAGAGATACAGCGGCTCGAACGAGAGAAGAAAGTCGAACAGATTAAAGAGCAACAGCAGATGATGCAAATCATCGCCCAGCAACAGGCCGCTGCGATAGCAAGAGAGCAGGTGATTATCAAATTATTTAGTTTATACCATTAATCAGTAGCGCATCCGGATTCGGTCGCGGTAGTGTACGAGGAATTGTTTGTACCGACGCCGGTGTATTTCAGTGTTCGTTCAACGCACTATTAGAGTAATAGTAATATTCATTAGACATTACCTATTTGATTACTTAGAATAATGTCAGATTACAAAATAGTGTTGTGTATAATACAGTTAATTTCATTTATCACTATTTACATATGTAAATTCGGTGAAGTTCCTTGTGCGTCTCATTCGCTTACTGTTTTCGCTCGAGCGTGTTGTGTCTAGTTCTATAAGTGTGTTTTTTCTGTAAGTTCGCCTTGTCACAGGAAATGCAGGCCGGACTAGGTTGGGCCAAAAAGAAGGCGTCCAATGTAAACGTGTCGGGGCAGAGTTTGGCCGAGATTCAGGTATATTTTTTGTTGTTTTCTAATTCATGCCCGCTTTGTTATCCAACGGAGTATCGAAGCGATTGCATAGCTGATATGGCTCTCATGAATATTTGGTGATGGTGTTGTAAAGATATTTGAACACCTCATGACGGTGCAGAGGTGTCAAGTATAGTGTGCGTCAAACTTTGTGACCGCTCTGATCTACGCACCGGAGGCGATGGATATCAACGGTGCACGCGGAACACCGTAGTGTACGTGCGCGAGTTTCGATCTGTAACTTAGTTCAGAGGGGTCAAATAGATTGGCGTGAAATATAGTCGACGTTGATTTGAATTAGTTTAGGGCAGGTCGAAAAATTGATATCATTAGTTGTTGTCTTTCCAGGCGGAAACTCGTAAAGCGGCGGCAGCTGCTGCGGCGACCGCGGCGGCGGCGGCGGCGCAGGCGCTCGACGACTCCCCGCCGCCCTCCGCCCTCCACGTACCCTGGGCTAACACGCACAACGGAGGTCGGTTCTTATACACATTGCCCTTATCTCATGTTGGTCAATAACCGATCTGTTTCTTACTTCTGATCACAGTAATGTTCGTAAATTATGTAATTACAGTACATGAGTTTTATTTTTATTGTCTGCATTTGAATTATTTACTTTTTCAATATTTAGAAGTTTTCCGTCTATATAATAGAGATTATTGTACCGATAGGGTTCTGGGAGACTCAGACTCACGTGCCTACAAAGGTGGAGAAAGCGGCCGACAATCCGAAGTCCACCGACAACGGCAAATCTAAGAAGAAAATCTCGATAAACAACAACAAGAAAGAGACGACGCCCACCGTAGAGTTTGAAGCTTGGTGCACCAGTATCCTCTCCTCTTGGAGCTCCAAGATTGATGGTAAGAATTATAAGTATAGGTAATTTAAATATGAGTACTCATTAGTATCTTTTTAAGTATTTGTGACAGGGCTCGGAACCGGTTTACAAAAACCGGTTAATTCCGATTTTTTTCCGGTA
>DWJN01000291.1:0-26603 GCA_018248895.1 Carystus phorcus
TTCTGTTTTTAAATTAAAGTGGAAATAACTGTTTTTTGTGTTTTATTTCCATACTATTCAACCTATAACTGACCAACTTGGCCTCATCCCATGTGTAATTGACCCATAATACATTAACTTGAAGAATATGTTATACATATAGAATTGGAGCCGAACCTCTATGTTCAGACTACCTGAACCACCTAAGATGATTAAATGAATAAAAATATTTAGTTATTAGTAATTTGTGGACTCACCTAATCTTGTCATGCAATACATCGGTTGTGATTTATTCATCATTAATTGATCCAAACATAACTTTAGTTAATTACATACAAACACACAATCATATCTAACTATGTATCATTTACACATAATTCTTCTCCTGCTGAGTTAACTTCTAAATATTTGCCTCTATGAATTGATTTGTAAGTTTAAATGGATTTGTTCTATACTCTTTAATTAGCATAGATCAACAACAAAATCCTCCTTATTGTACAGCAAGACAGTATAATATTTTGGATACATTTATATTAATATCAAACAATTGGGAAGTAAACCCGGTATACACATTCAACGGAAAGTAAACTCAATAAAAGACAACCAAAGTATAGCATGATTACATACTTTTATAGACAAGTTACCATATTATTCAATGTCAAATAGCACTATTCCTGTTTCAAATAAGCTTAAAACAGTGCCTACTTTGATCATACTACTTTTGTTTGGTCACAATAGTAATTACTTACATATAAAATGTGTGCACACAGCCATGTTAACAGTTTGAACATAAATCAAGGTGAAACTATGTAACTGCAGCACAACATATATTTAGTAATAGTTATAATGAACAAGATATTTTTTAAATATTAAATAAGTTATAGTTTAACATCAACCACACCCCACATGTATTTATTTTTTATGCAAATAGTTGACAAACAAGCAGAGGAGCCACATGATATTAAGTGGTCACTGCCATATATGGACATCAGGTACACAAATCCCTAATATTTATACATTATCGGCCAAGAAAATAGCAAAGGATAAAAGAACTGGGTCTCCAGTCCCCATACAGAACAAAATGAGTTGTTTGGTAACTTTCTCAGGCAAGAGTGGTAGCTAACTAGGTGGGCTTCACAGGAATTTCAATTGTAATATTAATGAGTTAATATTAAAGTTGACTAATATACCCGCCTCCGTGACCTGTAATAGGATGCATTTGGCACGTAATAGGTAAATGTTTTTTTATGGTGTGACATTTGTATTCCTGTCAGAAAAAAAGGAAGATGACACACTCACAGATTTTTTCATTTCTGTACCATTTTTTACACTAGCATCTTCTACAAATAATTATAATATAATTCATGTGTGAAATCCTACAACTAAGCCAGCCAGCCAGCTTCTGTAGATTATAGAATTATTCTATGGCATACAATGCTCCATACATTGTTAAGTCTACACTAATCTGCTTATGATGTAGTACATTGAACACATAGTAATATTATTAAGCCCCATATACATATTATAGGGTTCGGTTAATCCTAAGCTTACAGTGGTAGTAAGTGGTAAGTCATATCTGCCTACCTCCATCCTTTCCTGGCCTTCAATGCATTTGATCTGATATCCATAAATGCCAACCTTATTTATCACAATTTTACCGTGTTTATTTATCACCATTTTACATTAGTGTTTACACTACTTCTCATAAAAAACAAGATAGTTTTACATGTTTCGGTGGCAATAGTTATATGATAATATCTACGTATAACTTAGAATTACAAACTTAACAAAGTTATACACATTTTAAAGAATAATAACTGTATAAACTAGTCTTGGATTTTTTTTGACACAAACTCTCATTCAATCATCAAAAAAATCTTTTTTATTTTCCAAACACGGCACACTAGCACATAAAAACTGTGTTTCATTCTGAATATTCTTTAAATTATCTCCAGTATCACAATTCTTTTGCAATAAATCAATCACTTCCAAATCCTTCTTAGCTACTTCACATAGCTTCTCCATAGACGATAACTCCTCTTCCTCAGCAGCGAGTAGGACTTCCATCAATGCACCTCTTTCAACTCTCTGTCTCAGAGAAGCAACCTCCTCCTTCAGTTTATCATGCTCATCATCAGAGACCTGCTCTACCTGGATTTCGTCTTCCGGCAAAAGAACATTACTAGGAATTTTTAACATACGTTCAATTTCATCATCAATTATTTCAAGCGACGGGCCAGCTCTTTCGCAGTAAAGACGTACTATTTTATCGCATGAATGCGTTAACGTAACTTTGTCAGTTTCGTTTAGATCTAACGATTCTTGTAAATAAGACTCCATGTCCTTAACACCGTTTCTAATTTTCTGCTCAATCATTTGCCGTACAGCAATCTTGAGCCGCTGTGCTCCGAAACCGAAGTGCTGGGTTTCATATTCTTCATCAGTGCCGCCATTCCAAGGTTTAGTTTCAATCATAATTAAGCTTTAATGTCAATCAACCGAATACCGACTGTTATATATAGTAGAATTTAAAGTTCATTTATGACACTATCAAATTCAGCTTATTTAAAAATAAACTGAAGAACACAATACAATAAAGTAATAACTATACTCAACGACAAAAAATTGAATGCAAGTTACAAACAAGCAATAACTATAGTTTGACAGTTGACTGCTAAATTGATGGCGACAGTTCGAGTGTTGCAACTTTTTGAGAAAAAAAAATCGACTAACGTCATTTAAAATAAATCGATTTCGACAAACATTTTTCGTCATATAAATGTTATATGTCACTAACTAAATCAATTTAAAAAAAATATATATGTAGAACCATTGAAGACATAATCTTAAAATAATTGGCAAATATCCATAGCAATTTTGTATACTCAGTGTTTTTATTTAGTTTATGTTATTAAGAAGAAAAATACAAATTTTATCGTTATTATAACTCTTTGTCTTTATTGTCCATATATATATTTTTTTATTTTTTTTATCATATGCTCTCCTATGTCTATTGTGTTTAGTAATATTATTAATATTGTTGTATTCTTAGGATTATTATTGTCAAACTATAGTTACTCGTTACTTTTGATACCTCTTATGAAAGCAATGTGTATACTTATGTTTAAGTAAACTTATTACAAACCTATAGCTTTACGAAATATGCTCTCAAAATATTATGAATAAAAGTGTTGATATTTTTATTATTTGTGATACATAAACAAAGTATTGCAAATATGGATATTTAACGATAAAGAAAAGGGACGAAATTGTAATCGAGTGATAAAAGGCATTAAAATAGACGCTGAGCATGAAAGAATCGATATATATATCGAAAATAAAAATCGAATACTCAAGTATTATTGAATAGGTACTACTGTATTATTGAAAACTAATTTACGATTATAAAAATCTGATACGTAATATTAGCTTTTCATAAAAAAATGTTTGTTCCCATTGTTAATTCCTGGAGAAATGAAACAAAAACTAAGACAATCAATTACATCTAATAGATTTTATCAAGGACAAAATAATAAATTAAAAAAAAATTCAATGGTTACTTTTAAGTGGCTATTTATTATTATATTTGGGTGGAAGAGACTGCATACATTTTAAATTCAAGCAATTTTTTTCTACTCTCAGTTTATTTTGGTGATCGTACCCCTTGTACAGGCTCTGTGGCACTTGTTTGATATTGAAGAAATTCAAGCTTAATGGGTTCTTCATTTAGCAATCTCTTTTTAATATCGATTAGGAAATGTATTGTTACGTGTTTGGTCCCCTGAATTAATCGCTATAGTCTATCCGTCATAACGATATGATTGTCGGTCATAAAAATGGATCAGATAGCAATATCAGATCAGATTTAATATCTTAACATCAGATAAAATATTTCAAACCAAAGGGGAAAACGGCTACCAAGAGAGTTTGTGAGAACGTGTAGTAGGTAAATTGTCATTTTACGGTTTTTCGTTTGTTTAAATTGTCTTTCCGGTGAATGTTTGTAATCAAATTTTGTTAGTAAAATTTGAATTTTGGTACTTCTATCGATAAAAAACAAACAAAAAGCAGCATTTATTATTTCACACATTATAATATACAGTACACACTTTATTTTATAACATGTGATTTTTAAAGATGGAACATTAGGTACGGAAGATATAACAGGAAGCTGAGAAAGCGCGCGTTATTTGAATTGACAAAAATACGCTGCGCTGGCGGTAATTGAACGCATTACAATTTCTTAATACATCTCTCAGCTAATCAGGGCCTACCTACAGTGCTGTGTATAAAATGTGTAAAGTATTTAAATAATTGTATTCATTGTTGATATTCCTGAAAAATGTGTATATTGATATAAAATGTAAGTGAACCTTATTTATTCGAATTATTATTTCAGTATAGGTATAGCTTTTTAAATTTTGAGGTTATTTTTTTTCGCTGCTAATTGGTATTTTTCAAGATATTAAGTTAATATTGTTTATTACCGAGATGAAAATATAATTATCATCATATGTGACTTAGTGTGATGAAACGCTGAATAGTTTTTTATTTACAATTTTAAAGTTAAAACTCAAGAAAAGTCCCTGTCTATTCTAAATTACAAAATTCTTCAACATAGACATTTCAAACTACCATGTCGGTCGGTTCCTATATCGACAACAAAGTACACATCCTCCTACCATAAGTGTTTTTCTGTTTTATGTCTAGATATGTGTTTGATTAACATAACTATGGATTTATTTATAGGGTATTACCAGCTGTCGGCCAGTTCCATCATTATTTCTATCTTCGTTGTCAACAGAAATTAATAGAGCTAGTCAAGAGGAGCCTACCCACTGTATTCAAACGCGATGTATTTGACAAGAAATTGCACGGAATGCGAACAAAGTAAGTTTATCAGTTTTTTTATTACTTATTTACGCCTATAAAATCCATAAATCGCTTTTCAGGTTCAATTCTATCACGATAGTCACGGTCTGTATCCGCACAACCATCAAACCAACGGTTGTTTTGCGTTCATTTCGTTCGTTTCCATTTCGTTCAGTTCCGTTCAGTATCAGTCAGTAATAAAACGGAGTTCGTAGCGTATTGACGCTCGTTTTTATCACAACAATAACATAACCTCATCGACGCGTTCTATCGTCGTTATCGACGTGTTCGTGAAAACTTTTATTAGCAAATTATCAATGTGAGTAAAATTTAAGTGACAGAAACCCGAACCTTTTTGGGATTCTCCCCAGTTATTGTGTTGTTTTATCCATAACGAGTCGTGTGCCAGCTTGTGTTTTAAGTGTTTACAAAGTTGAGATATTCTATGATATTTATGTAGACTAGTGTTTGGATTTTGGCTGTGAACTTGTGGATATAAAGTTCCATAAGCGTGGTAAGACTATCAATTATTTAATTAGGCTGTTTAATATATATAAAACAATGAAACGCTTCATAGATATTAGGTTGTACTGTTTTTTCACGATTGAACAACCCACTTGTTGCACCTGTGCCTTGAACTTGGAAACAACTGGACTATTAACTGCCTGCGAAGCCTGCATGTCCAATCAGCCAAACTAAATTGTAAAAAAGGAACGCGACTCAAATATGATTAATTTAAAAAAGGAACGCGAATGAATCATTTAAAAAAGCATCTATTTTGACACCATAACATTTTTTATTAAAACCAAGGAGTTTAGAAATATTATCATAAAATTGAACCATTGTTATCATTTGTATTTTTTTAATTCACCTACGTAGGTACATCTTGATTATTCTTGACGAATTTATTGTACGACTACTAATTCGTATAAAATGTTATTCTTTTAAATTAATTGTTTAATATTTAATAAGAAGGTCATAATTATCAGGGGCTAAGAAGTTTTTGTTATTTTTTCTATTTGCTTTTTATAATCACACATGTTGCTATGAATCATTTTGAAATGGCTAGAGTAGAATAGATCAGTTCAACTATAGCAAAATAATTCACTTTATGGTTTCGGTTTGATATAAGTCAGTATAATATCAAATAAATACTTCTATATTCTTCTATCTATATTTAAAGAAACATACCGCAACTGCTAAAATGAAAACAAAGGAAAAATAAATAATTATCTAAACATTAAGAGATTGTCACTCAAAGAGCATTCCGAAATTACTTATTATCGTAACTAGGCGTATCTGCGTTAAATTTTTTAACTACTGATACCATTTTACAAAAAATGTCTGTAGCGTGTACGTGCTTACGAAACGTCCATTATAGTTAGATATGTATTTACGTAACTGTATCCTATATCGGATACGATAACTTAACATGATACGGTACGGACATCCGATAAGAATATTGTATCATTAAAACATTATGTACGAACTTTATTTTGTACGAAGCATTTTGTGCCATTGATTGTGATCACGTATCCTGCGTTTATGCAACAATTAATTACTTTTGCCAGCTTATTACACGTTTAGACTGTATTTAAGCCTTCATAGCTTTTGTGTAGGCGAATGAAACAATTCCGGACGCGATAGTTGACCTGTGCGCGTCTGTGCTTCATAGGTCACAATAAATCATCACAATGGGTAATCTGTAAGCAATAGTCATTATAAAATACTTTATACCCCTCATACTTACCCTTTATAGCTTGTGTGTAGGTGGTTGAAACAATTCCTGACGCGATAGTTAATCTGTGCGCATCTGTGCTTCATAGGACACAATAAATCATCATAATAGGTTATCTGTAAACAATAGTCGTTATAAAATACGTTATACCCACATACTTACCCTTACCTTAAATATATACCCTGCATTCTTCTACGTTAAGATGGAAAAGGATCTTATAAGTCTATTCGCTCCCTGATCCGTATGGGTCGCTAATCGATCGAAGCCAGGTGAGCCAGTCTAGATAGATCTACATGAAATAAACATGATGCAAGTTTTGCATATTAACGTCGTGGTGCAACTTTCAAAACGGGATCTTCTAATCTGGTTATAAAATATATGTGGAATTCGATAATTATTAATGAATATTGTGCCGTTAATTTCCTGTTAATGCATGGCCTTGGAAAACGAGTTATTGTCTTGTATAAGTATATCGTTTTAATTTATGTATAATTTTTTATCGCTTTCATGTCACATTGTTGTTTTTTTGTTAATAAATGTTAAGATTGTTGTTAATTATAAAATATTGTTTGTTCACAAAGGCTGACGAGTGACTAATCCTGAATATTCTGATTTTTCATCGATGTACATTTTCGGTTTAAACACGGTTTTCAAAAATACATGAACTATGACGTGAACAATTTCAATTTGAATGTTTTATAACAATAGTTTATAATAATATACTTTATTGGGGAGTAAGAAAATAACTGGATGGTATCCCAGGGAAGGCAAAAGGAAAAGAGGAAGACCATTGAAAAGGTGGGAGGATGACATTAGAGAAGTAGCAGGGGTTATGTGGAACAGAGTGGCATTAGATAGAATAGAATGGAAAAGGTTGGAGGAGGCCTTTGCCGATTGGCAAACAGATGTTCAAAAAATTTGTAAACGGCAAATATTAGATATATAATAAGTTTTATTTAAGTTTGTACTACAATATTATGTTTTTTTTTTTCACATTTATCTGAATAAAAGGCTATTATTATTAATATACTTTATTGTAGGTACTGAAAATAAACTCTCTATGACATAATAATAAAATCGGAACATACTAGCATAAAATTTAATAAAAGACGGCAAGTCAGTCAACGGTAGTCGTAAATCTATTCTATTGCAATAAAAAATGTTTCGCAAACATTTATTATCACGTGTTACCTCTTACACGTGTTTTGTTTAAACTGCGTCATCATGTGATTCTATAGATGCGAATACTAGTCAAAACCATCCTAGCTTCGACGTGGCAACGTAACACATTAATAAAAGTAGGTATTATGCCAAATTATAAGTCAATCCAAAATGCTTCATATATCCCGTTCTCTTGGAAACTTTGGGATAAATACAAACAGCAATTTGGGATAAGTATTAAGAAGCCCAACACTTCTATTAAAATACCATGTAGTTTTGACCCGTCTTGCCACTAATGGTTCAACCCGACTGAACAAAACTACAAACAGCTTTAAATCTAACACTACATCGTCACTTACTTTGATGTAGAATTTTAGTAAAATTACAACTTTACGAAAAAGAAAAATCGGGTCGTCTGTTTGTAGTATCAAAATAACCGCTTTTTACTAAATGCATGTATATGTATGTATATACGGTACATATATCAAAATAATATTTTTTACAATTTTCGTCTGTCTGTTTGTTCTGGCTAATCTCTGGAACGGCTGGACCGATTCTGACGGTACTTTCACTGGCAGATACCTAATGTAAGGAGTAACTTAGGGTACGTTTAATTTTATTTTTGAAATATACGTTATAGTAAAATCTGCGAATTGAACAATAACTTTTTTATTAAATATAACACGGACGAAGTGGCGGGCACAACTAATTATCAATAAAAAAATAATTATTACATTAAACACAAGGTGGTAGCCTTCATGGAAAATAATTGTATTTAATTTCTATATTTTACATTTAAGCCTTAAGAAATTCTTTTAACGACTGTGTCTTAATATCAATGGAAATAATTCAGAAATTCATTGTTGAAAATCTGAGATGTCCACGTTTTAAATATTACGCCAATATCTTACACGGTCAATATTGTTCAAGTAATTTAATTGAATCACGTAATATAATTCAATTGATCACTTGTAATGGAAAACATTCTTTAATCGTTCAAACAAAGTGTCTAAACAATATAACACAGACTGTAAATGAGATATGTGCAGTAAACAGGATGACAATTAAACTTTAATCAACCGAGTACGAAGAACAAATAACGACGGGAAACTAGGTCGAAAAGTTTTTTAGAACACAACTTGTTGAAATATGTGTCCTATATGTTGACAGCTTCATATCCGTATTAATGTGTATGTCAGGTTGTCATTGTCAATAGAATTACGTAGTAAGTCAAGTATTAGTTGAAAAGTGAAACTATGACGAAGATTATATTATAATATTAGGTGTTAGATTAATAGGAGTGTCTGCTGAAATCTGTGTGTGATTTATTGAAAAAATATCCTTAAGAAGTCCCCAATGGCAGGAATTCTGGGTTTACGTCCATTAATCTCGTAATTGTTAAATTAACAAACTATTAGGGAGTTTTTAACCGACTTCTAAAAAAGAAGGAGGTTCTCAATACGTCTGTAGTTTTTTTTTGTATTTGTAGGTCAATAACATTTAAAGGTATACCTACTGAATTGGATGATTCTTTTTTTATTCGAAAGTTGGTGTTTGTCAAGTGGTCCATTATTCATTTGACCGACATTTGTCGAGTAGTTTTTGAGTTAACTACCTCTAATAATGCGCATTTACTTGATGCGTATCACTTAGAACATGGCGTTTTTTTTCTTTTCTCCCTTAACAAAGCGATTATATAACATAACATGACGTCTGCATAATGTAAGGAACCAATAAAAAGGAAGAAAAAATCGATGGCAGTTTACTTAAGTGTTCTAGGACCAAAGGCACCTTCCTAAATAGTTTCCCTCATCAAATATTATTCTTTTTGAAGGCGGTTTATCCTTTTTTGTTAAAAGATTTTTATGTTAAAAGAAAACCAATAATCCCCATCAGATATTTCTAACGTAAAGCAGAAATATGAGCGGCCAATACGTGCCTTGATGCACGAAGTTGGATCAGTAAGCTTATTAAGCCGACGGATTACTCGCTGGATCGAGACCGCATTAAATCCGGGCGATGCAACTATGAAGGTTACCGTGTATCGAATCTATACGCGAATGTAGAATTTAAATATTCGTCTTGAAATGAAACACGTAGATTAAAAATCGTAGTTAGTCATAAAGATGTCTCTGATTTTTTTCTTATTGTACGTCATCATCGTGCCTTTATAAAAAAAGAATACCTTTTGTAATGTACTAGTACCCTGCCTGTCATCTCTCATTTCGATAAATCTGTAGCTATCGAAGAGTTGTCCGAATCAACCTAACCTAAATTTTATTAGACATATTAAATTATTTCAACTACAGCAGTCAAAATATTAATTACAAATCTCTGTAATCCAGCAAAATCCATGTCTCAGGGATATTAACGAGATTTATTTAAAACATGCAAAATATCATGTCTTCGTGGTTTCCGCGTAAACATTTTTCTTCATTTAGAGTGGATTCGACCAAATATACTTCAAATTGTTCAGGAATGAATTATGTAAAGTATGTGACTAAAAAAATATCTACCGCTGAGGCAACATTAAAAAATAAGGTTTTTTCGCAGGATAAAACACCCAGCAAATTCACTCTCAGTTGACATACTGTTTTTTTAACAAAAAGCTGATCCTTTTTGAGGTAAAGGGACAGAAATATAATAACATTGTAATAAACGATACGCCACAAAATCAAATTATTCCTACTTAACAACTGAAGTTCATTCTAAATCTCGAATGAATTAAACATCTCTTTTTGTGGAGTTAATCCGGTATTGTTTGTGGGTCATAACCCAATTAAGTATCGTTTTTTACAAGGAAATTTCTCAGAAATGACTACAAGGGACATTTATAAACAATTGGAAACGACAAAATACAGTTATTCAAAAACCAGGTCGTAGTAATAATCGTTGTTATTTATACACCACAGGCGTTGTCGTGAACCTCGGAGTGGTAATGGATTCCGACCTATTTCTGTCATTTCGTTCATACATGTTAAACTATTTTGAGATGTCCACAAAAGTAATGTTCGTATGTTGAAATGAAATCGTTTACGTGACATTTGAGAATTAAGAATTTACTAAATTTTATTTATGAGCCATCTTGTCCTAACCTCTGCCGGTTTAGGTATTTTTAGGTTGTTTAAGCACTTCATTATTATTTCGTTTAGATATTTCATCGTCTATCTATTTTTATATAATGCATACACGAAGTTGTGATAATTGTTAGATAAAAAATCCCAACAACATCGCAATTAGGTCCCAACAAAAGAACCAAGTTCGCTGGGTCTACTAGTATGACAATAAGAGGGAATCGGTTAGAAGTTAGTAGGTATTAGTGATGTGTTGTGAGCGTCTATGCCACCTGCGTCACGGAATCTTGGTATACCGTCATGGGAACGAACTATGCTTTATCACAAAGGAAATTTCGTTGCAGTTTCTATATTTAATTGATAGTAAGCTAAAATGGTGCAGTCTTGGGTATTTGAGCTTTGCTTAGCGAAGGAATCGATTATTATGAATCTGGTCCCATTATGCGCGAGATAACTGCCGTATGGTTTTAGTGGGTAAGTAATTACCTCATATAAAAATTTTGAAGGATTATAGAATTATCATATTTTCCTCCCAAAAAAGGCCTACTAAAAACCCCAAAGACACGGGTGTTCTAGAGAGTAACTCGCCACCCGTTTATTTTATAGCTACGAGCGACTGATAATATTCTCCTTGAATGTTTGAAGTATATACGCCGGTCTTCGGTTCGAAGAATCTGGATTCGAATTATTTACGCAGCTGTAACTGTAAAATGTATAATAAGACTTGCAAAACATTTTTATAGCATTATACGACAGTATATTTCGCATGTTTATTAAAACTGCAAATTCGTCGCTACAGTCGAATTCCTACCGTAATTCAATTGATTAAAAGGTAACTTCACATTGACACAATTTACATGTTATAATTTCTTTAAATTATGTATTTGTAACATTTCATTTTGCTTTCTGCGCTTTTTGTAAATTTGGAGAGACGTGTGATGGATTGTAGTTCAAAGGGTCTTGGCATGAATTCCTAGCGAAATAAGAAATTGGAACGATTAGTTTAATTTTTGTTCTCTGTCTAAGATTGTTCTTTGGCAATGGCACACTAGTTTATTATGAGTAAATAGTATTATTATTATAAACGAGCTGTCTAATCTCACACTCCTACGTGTATATTCCGTTAAAAAAAGGGTTTCTTTTTACATTTTACTGTATAGATATGTGTTGTAAGTAAATACTGACATTGCTGCTTTTACAATGAGACGTAAAACCAAGAAGTACGGTTACAGAGTTAAGTAAGGACATAAGAGAGGCCCATCTCTAAATACATCGTAAACGACCAACGCCTCAGTATAATAAAACGCATTTCGTTACTTAAGACTACAACGCGGTTATTACGGTTATAAAGATTGGCCTGATATTTTGTGCGTATCTGTTGTTTCTGCGAGTTACTTGACATACTTTCTCCTCGTTTAATACGACCATGGCCACATTGGGAGATTCGTCATAATTAGATTCTTTATAGATGTAATTTGGCCGCGTCGGCGAATTTCATGGTAATCAGATTCGTTTTAGATGCAGTTAGTTACACGGGTTTTGGCTACGTTTACAAACAATTGTCATATCCGTTTTATGTAGATCATACAGCGGTTTGGCGTCGTATGTGCTATTTCGGTAATTTAGACGTATGTTAACGTGTATTTATTACACTATGTTTGTGTGAACGGGTGCCCTAAAATAAACTTTAGCGGGCTCGGAAGCAATTTGCAACAGTCCGTTTGAGTCACGAAGCCACGAAGCTCAGTTTACACAAACAAAAGCGCTTTCCTACTTTGCTTACTAAGACTAAAGTTGACATTACGAGAACTGAATAAACATCTGCTAAGAGAGTTTACTGTCGTATAAATAAAGTCCAATTTACTCTGTGCGGCAATTTAATTCGTACCGTTGTTTTATTTTGCTCTAAAATTAGTTCATATTCTTAAAGTTGGCAATGGTGTGGTATGTAAGTATGACGTGCTTTGTGTGACAAGGGAACGATATCTTCATAAGTAACATTACACTACTACACATAACAACACAACTGCACGTGAGTGTAACTTAGTAGTAATCTTGATTATGTGGATACAAATTTACACAAAATATAGGAAAATGTAAGATCATACTCACCTCAAGTTTTGGGACAGTTATGGAACAGATGAAGGACTTAAATTTTCAGCGTAGCTTTGATGTCTAATAGAGATGTAAGTCTAGTCAAGGAAATCATTGGCAGGGTTATCTAATTATAGATAACAGTATTATAACAATGTCAATAAAATTATCGTATGTTTATGGTCTAACTAAATAATGCAGATAACTAAAGACAAAATCGGCTCTAGACTAAACGTATTTATTTTTAACCGACTTAAAAAAATGGACACACACATGGAAGAAACCACTGAAAAGTAAGAAATAAAAAAAACTTAACAAAAAAGGAAAACGGCCTTCAAAAGGGATAAAATAACTATGAGGGAAACTGCTAAGGAAGTCGGTGCCAGTTACTTTAATTGAGACACCTGCAAAGGTACCTACTTCCTAAGCAGTTTCCCTCATGAAATTATTTTATCCCTTTTGAAGGCGGTTTTCCTTTTTTGTTAAAAGTTTTTTTATGTTTTGAGTCCTCAACGCACATTTATCCAATGGCAAAGACCTTCCAATATTACTTAGTAGATGCCTTGATCGCGTACATTAGATGTGTTATAGTTTGATCAGGCTGTGAACTAATCATGACGTTTACATACATATCTAGGTTAAAACTTAAAAGAACTTAGATTCTCTCTTTTTTAAGATGGTAGCTTTTTTATTTCGTTAATATGGTACAAAACTGATTCGTTTTATAAGTATGTAGGATGTGGTTTCGGATAAAAACGTAACATATGCATTAGGAAATTTATGTAGTAAAAATATTGCAATTTCATGGTAAACTTCTAAGAATTCTATGCTACTATGGTGTAGTAAAAAAGTCAGTTAACACAATCATATTAATATAGCTAAGTATATTACATAACATCACTTGTAGATTACTGATAAATAGCGTTGAAGTATACATATCTACACTAATTATCATCTGTGTACAAATAAATCAGATAGATATGCGCAGTGAGTCACTGTGTATGTTCCTATGCTTCGTATTGTGATCATTCATCAGTATCACGAAACAGGTTATTTATTATTGCTTTGATAACCTTGTCTTCTACAAATACTGCCTGGAAATTTCTATATCTAAGGTAGTATTAATGTTTGTCGAAGAGAAATGGGAAACTTTAGTGTTAGTTGCAATGTTAGCATGAAAAATCTAACAAATGATGTGTTTTCTAAAACCACGATAATATCAAATGTAAGCAAGTTAATATTTTCTTAATTTAATATAAGTAAATGCTTGCATGTGATGGTAAGCGGTGAAGTCCAAGATGGTGGATTAACTTCGCAAAAGTCTGTTCACTATCCTCTTGAAGACTCCCACATTGTAAGTAGCTGGGAACACCGAAGCAGGCAAGCTATTCCAATTCTTCACAATGCACATAATGAACAACGAAGCAAACCGCGTCGTTGGTACTGGCGGGATGTTCACGACGTAAGGAAAGATACTCCCAGTGTGACTCCCAGTGTCCTACATGAAAGGCTCAATACCGTAGACGTAAAGAAAACATTTAAGTTTACGTTATATTTAACGATGCGATCCTAGTGCACAACAGTAACTGTAGCTCAGGAAATAAAACTGGGAGAAAAATATGAAGCTGAATTTTTGTAAAGGTGTTTATGTTAGAGACTTAAAGATTCCTCTCGTTCTTCTGTATTTCTTGGCTGAGAACGCATTGGTGTTTTTGTATTGCTAATATTCTTTGGCGACTGTCATCACTTAACACAACATGGTTGATATAAACGAACATATAAAAAGTACTTTGCGATTATTTTAAAATGTTATTGAAGGATAAGTCGAAGAATAGTTGAGAGGAAATCATGCCATATTAAATTGTGTTTCCGTTGTTGAAGAAAAGCTGGTCACGGAACAGAAATTCGACTCTTTCGTCTTCTTTTTCATTTTTGTTGGTGGCAGTTTACTCTCATTGTGACCTGTCTTATTCTGTTAACATGAAAATATTACTTGTGTTATAAAGTTCATTCACTACCATCGGTATTTCGTCTCCTTGTAATGCTGACTGTTCAATACAAATAACACAGTTTACGTTTCATTTATGCAGTTCGTACACAAGTGGCATAATTATTGTTATAAGTTTGAGACCAGTTCTTATAATTTTTTTAAGAAATGTTCAACTGGTATCATTTCCTGAACCGTTGAAATTATGAGAACTTTAACCTCTGTTTGTTATGTTAATTCTTATTATTAGTTTCGTTTCTATCCCATATTAGGGGCATTGATCTTTGCAGTCTGTTGTTTTTTACGCGTATGAATGTAAGTGTGATGTATCATAGTGCATTACTTTCTGTGCACGTATATACATAGGTATTTAGTGTATTAATTTATTTGGGAAATTATATGCATATTTTTAAACAAAGTAATGTCCAAGCTACTTTTCCTAGAAAAGTTTGATGCGCATTTAAAAATAAAGTGCAGTAGGTACTACAGAGTAAATATATAAATGATTATTTGCAAACCGCAGCGTAGTTTTTAAAATATAATCATATACTATTTTGTAAAGAGAACTAATTAGTAATAACTATTACAATTACTATTACAATGAACTCTGTTATGTACTAAAACAAGTTGTATGACGGTAGGTATACATTTGCATGAGTCCAATAAGCATTTGGTCTAAAGACGTAATTTGTAAACAATGAGGTAAATGATGACGGCTAAGTGACAAATGGAAATCGAGTTAAAAGATAATAATGGCTTTGCTCATTAACGGTCAATGATGTTTCTTATAATATTGAGGAGGCCTTTCTGTTATCTTTTGGTAGAGGCATCTTTAGAGAATTTCCCTACTTCGATGAAAAAAAGAGGTCTTATCTCCTACTTCTTTTTTTACTACTTCGACAAACAAGCAGACGAGCTGCATCGTCATCGCCGCTCATGTGAACCAGCAACACAAAAACACTGATGTCGTCCAGAAAATGAAAGAAGAATGAAACGGAACACGAAGAGTCGTTTGGCCCGAGTCAAGCAAGAGAGTGTTAGCTAGCCAAGCGAGCTTCCCATAAAAATAATATTAATGACGCAATAATATTGATAACATATCTTAACGTGAAGCCCTATCCGAAAAGGAGCTGCGGATTCTAATAATCAAGTCTTTAACGTGCCTCCCGAGGAACGGAACCGGCATGAATACCTATTTGACATTGCTACCACCCGTTCTTCAACTGATAGGGAACGACAATATTAATATTCGAGCACTGATTTTGCAAATTTCTGAACAGATATCCTATCGAATTACTACCAATGAAGTGTGCATATAAAAATAAATGTTTATATGTTTGCCCTCAATGCGTTCGTAAGTCATTGATCCGATTATAATGAAACTTTAGTTCTACGTCTATAAATTGTTTTCGTTCTAATTAGGGTCTATACTGTAGTCTTCAATTACTTCACGAAAGAACTCCTTAAGAATGAATCTCTTTGAATCATTCTTCTTTTTGAACAGGAATCCAACTCAGTATACATCATTATATAAAATTCTCGTGTCACGTCACGGTGTGCGTGATTGAACTCCTCCGAAACTGCTCGACCGATTCTCATGAAATTTCGTGCGCACATTGAGTAAGTCTGAGAATCGGTCAACATCTATTTTTCATACCCCTAAATGTTAAGGGTGGTACACCCCTTATTTTTTAATTTATGTTTTTGACAAAATTTTTTGTTTTTATTTTTTTATGATACAGCATTCCAAAATACATACAACTCAAAATTTTTACCATTTTAACTCCAATCCCTATTTTTAATAGTCATATATTTCTACACTACAAATTCCCTGGAAATATTTTATATGGCAAAACAACGTTTGCGGGGTCACCTAGTATTCAATATACCATTAAAGTATATCATATATTACAAAAAGTCTGCAGTCAGCACGTAAAATGTGAAAATGAAAATGTGGCTGCGGCTGAATTAAAGTCTGATCTAAAGTTAAGTTTGCGAAAGTTTTAATAAACGCTATTGTGGGAACCATACTTCCGTACCACAATAGAAACCAATTACGGTGCAGTCTCGTCTATTTAATCTAGATGCTCGTGCCCTGGTGTTAGTATTGAATTCCCTTTTTTGCTTTTCAACCGACGTTTAATAAGTTCGCATTGTAAAAATGTTTATTATCTAACCTCTGGGCTGTGTCTGTGCGGAATCATATAATTAATCTTAAAACTACTTTTTCGATGACTTACAAGTACAACCCTAAACGTTGAAGTTTCGCATGACAATAAAGAAAATGATTATCATACTTTTTAGTCCATATTAAACAGGTAGTATGTGTACTAACTTGCTTATATATTTTATTGAAATAGGTATGTATGTTCTCGATGTTACGTTTTTTTTATGTTCGAATTATAATCTTATTAATTCTAAAATCTAGTTAATTAAGGTGAATAATACACGAAATATGTAAATAAAGTGACTTATAAAGATATTACATTTTTTATTATATGTAGGTAGAGTATAATATTACGACATTCGTGATCGAGTTAATATTAGTTTACTTTGCAACAATCGCTTAAATTTCGAAGTTGAAACATAAAACATTACAGTACATTCAAATTAAATAAACAGGTTAAATACGCATTTACATATAAAAATGATTTAAATAAATTTCAAAGTATAATCAAAGTTATCAAAGTAACTAATTTACGTATACAAAACATATGTTAATCTTGGAAGGTCACTTTTCTATAATGACATTGTATTGTAACCCAGGCGAAAAACAATTACAATCGAAAACGACATTGTAACGACTTTTAATGAAGTAATACGATTTACATTGATTATTATATTGTTTTCACTATTTATTTTGCAAATAAAGGGAAAATAAGTATAGATTTCGTCGTGAGAATTCTCTGATACAAAAAAAATACTTAAAAGTTAGACCGCGCCGCGGCGCCGTCACGGGCATAAAATATAAAAAATACGTATTATTTATTTTATTGTAAAATAAATATGTCATTTATTCCAAGATTCAAATGTAATTTAAAATTTAAATTTAGGTCTAGTAAATATAATATACATATGTAGGTATTTAATATTTTGATATATTGACGTGCGATGGTTGTGGTTAAATATTAGAGTTACTTGTTAATAACATATACACTTAGAAGAATTCACAGTGAGTTACTAGAATAAAATTAGATTAATTCACATAATGCATTTAATTACTGTTGCATCATAATATTTTTATGGAAATAACAATTGCATGAAGTGGTATTTACGTCGGAAAAATCCTTGTATACCTATTACGTAGGCAGGAAAACTAAGGCAATGGTGACACATGTTAACGAGAATTATGTAATATTAATGATATACATGTGATTAATAAACCTTAGTAGGTTCTAGTATCCTTAGCTCTTAACAAATTTTGTTTGGACAATTACACATACTTATCCTGCACCGTAAAAACAATTCTCCGTCTTATCGAAGTATGAAAATCATTTTCGAATAAACACACGAATTCATCAACATCGGTTCATGTATTTAGAAGGAATTTTATTATAATACACATGAACGGAATCTTTCCTCCCCAATTTCAGCTATTTAGGGGTTGATTTTTGAAAATAGAATAGCTTATGTGTGTCCCTGGGTTATGAACTATTTTTAAGCCAAAATTCATAACAATCAGTTAAGTGGTTTAGATTTTAGATTGTTAACTTTCCTCCCCTATTTCAGCCATTTAGGGGTTGATTTTTGAAAACAGAATAGCTTATGTGTGTCCCTGGGTTATGAACTATTTTTAAGCCAAAATTCATAACAATCAGTTAAGTAGTTTAGATTTTTCATACAAACTTTCATCCCGTATATCAAGCCTTTAGAGGTTGATTATAAAAAAAAAAGTAGCCTATGTGTGACTCTGGAACTTCAACTATTTTCATTCCAAATTTCCTCCAAATCGGACCGGTAGTTTAGCCGTGAAAAAGTCACAGACAGACAGATAAACAGAATTTCGTATTTATAATATTAGTATGGATGTGTAGGCAGTAGTGGAAACTTACTATCAGGTATGGCCCTATGCTCTTCCCCCAGCTATCATCATAAAAGTTACGACCACATCGCTGCATACCGGTTTCAATTCAAACATCAAAGGATCAAAAATAATGTTACGAGATGTTTGAACATTACTCTGATATTCATAATACTTGCCTTAACTTCTATCTAAGATTAACTGTCGCAAAAGCGCTTTGAGTTTCCCTGTCAAATATTTGCGTTTATTCATCCTTGTTGACTCCGTAATCTAACTTTTTAATGAGCTTGCCACTCGTGCCCCACAATTCGTTAAACGACATTTATTTCTAATCAAAAGTACTAAATACGCGAAGACAGTGGAAAAAGTCAATTAATGTCATTATTTCTTTTATTGATGTGGAATTAAGTCATGACAAACAAGGATTACTTAAGTAATTAATCTCAGATTTCAGGATCGATACTCGATAGAATGAAATGAACTTTTCTTTGAGATAATTCCGACGATATTGTAGGTTTTACGCGAGTCTTACACATATTAATTCCCTGTAGAGTCCAGATATCTCTAACAGGAGATACCTTTTATGTGAAGTCAGTTAGCTAAGCGTACTGAAGTATATTAGAAGCAATGAAGTTTGACTTGGGCTCAGCCATGAGTGGAGCACTTTACAACTTTACACAAAACTACAATTATAAATGAAATTATTGGATTCCTTTTTGAAGGTTGTGGTTAAAATTTACCATTAAATATTTCTATGTGTTTTGGTCGTAACATCGAAGGGTCAGAAATCATTGGCCTGTAACGTGTCGCAGATACTTTTGGTATAATTTGTGTCTGTATGGAAAGGTGATAATAATATGAGGTTGGAGGACCGGAGGTGGTTAGTTCATCATTGGTGTCATGTAAAATATTTTTCTATAAACATACATTCAATATTTTAAATAATAAAACACGAAATACGATCTATCTTGATTGTGCTACATATCATATTCTAATGTCTACGCGTTACAAGATTCGAAGGTTAATAATATTACTGAGTCACTCAACATTTAGCAAATAAAAAAGTAATTTGATTTGAAACATAAAAATTACTTAAACTATTATTAAATATTACATGCAATTTATTTAGAAAATATGAACAGAACCATCTCATAATTGCCTTGTGACTAACGAATCGATTAATTTCAATTAAATTTCAGCTAAGACCATTTGAAGTGGACGAATGGTTTTGATAGACTTCACATAAAATTTATTTGTAAAAGCAACCATATCCTGTATATCGAATTTAACGCGGTCGACTTTGATAAATGACAACGTAGTCACACTAATGGCTAAGTGTTCATTCACGCGTATCACAACTACCACAACACAGTTACAGTACGATACAAGCTCACAACGACAATCGCGTGGGTGTAAATTTGTTATAAAACCGCGTAATTTAATTCATACAGATATTATTTCAATAATAAAATCAACACGACAACGATAGACGCTATTACTACATACGTAACTAAAGCGTTACTTTGCGGAAATCCATTGTTATACAGTGAGTATAAGTCTGCTCTGCAACGCAAAGTGTACTGGTTGAGAATTACTTACCCTGATGATCCTCTGTTTCGGGGCGAAACTCGTGTTGGTGTTGGTATAAACTTTTATTTATTGTAATTGCATGTTTCCTTTGTCGGAGGAAGGGAGGTGCTACGCATGTGTTAGAGTAGGGATACCTACATATACATATGTATACCATCACAATTATTCTTTTCGCGGATTATTGCAAAGTAGACTAATGCTAACTTGATAACATACGCAACTATCGCAAAGATTATACATTTGTAGTTACCACAACCCAGCTCCCTATTTTTCAATATCTATTATCTATATACAAGGCGTTGCAGTGATACTATTGACCACTAATGACAACTTGCTCGCTTTTTGTCGTTGCGATTAACGTGGTTATGTTACGTCAATTTCATATTTATTATTTTTTATTTCATAAAAAATTAATGATTGACGTCAACACTAGGTGATGATAAGTGATGAAGAAATCTAAGATGGTGGATGCACTAACTTAGTAAAAGCATATTCACTCTCCTCTTGAAGACTCCCATATCTATTCCAATCCTTCGCAGTGCGCATAACGAATTATTAATAGTACTCGTAATTATTACGGACCAAAACTCATTAACAGGAAATTTGAATTAGGATAGAGAGAAGAAATTCTCGAAACATTACCAATACTAAATAGAAAAAAAGTCGTATTTTATTTAAGTATTTAATAAAAATTTGAACCTTACATTATAATAATATGTAATACAAAAACTACTAAACTTGTACCAAAGGTAGGCAAAAGGTTGCTGTCACACAATACCTTAAAAAAATCGTTTTTTTAATTTGGTGAAAATTAATTATATATTTGTAAACAGATAACAGTTTACTTAATGATACGACAAAATATAAACAGGTTTGTATCCAAATACAATACAGATCCCATGTGACCGTGTAGATACAACTGATGCATAGATGTCGTGCGGTGTCGTGTCGTTACTCTGTATTATCAACAAGTCGACGTGAATAAGTCCTTGCGAATAAAACAATGTATTGTCATCCTAATTTACATCTGCCATCATAGATATTAATGTCAATCTGTTGGTTACAGTACCATTATGAATATGATATTTTATGCACGCCAACAAGCCTTAAGGTTTTTAATAACTTTAACAAAGAACTTTTTATATGTATTATCATTTTAAATAAAAGTACCAAATTAAAAAAGAATTATTAGGCTTTAGTTTAATACATCTATTAATCTCAAAAGTTTCAGTGCGAGACAGTGGCATTGGTATCAGCATAATTAGTAAGCCTTATTACTATCAATGTGAACGTTAATTTCTTTGTTAGGCTTTTACGCCAAAACTACTCAATAAATTATCATGAAACTTTGTACACATGTTCTTAAAGGTATTAAAAAGGATACTACTTTCTTTTAAACATATGTAGGTATATCTTATGTACATACACATATCTTTGCTATTATTTAAGGGCTTCACCGCGAAGCCGCGGGTAAAAGCCAGTACTCATATAAATACTGAGTAGTGTTCAAAATAAATGTAGTATTTTTGTGACTTCCATGCGACTCTTGCCGCAGAAACTGCTTGTTTTTGGCAATAAATTATGCATTACGATGTATATATTCAACGTTCGAAAATGTGTAGAATTCAAATCGCAACTGCATCAAAGGAATGTCGTCCACCTTCCTTTGACTTTTATGTGTCGTTAATCTTAGATTATGTTCTTATTTGTGCGATAGTTTTACATATGTTCTCTTTCTTTGTTTAGACAAATGTTAATATTGTCACTGTTATTTCAATTTGTAGAAGTGAGTTCTTCTGGAATAAGAATTTCCAAAAACTCTAAAGCTAATAACGTATTAGTTTGATATTTTGGATTTCAGAATTAAAGTTTATGGCTTTATTTGTTTTCGTTATACGGATTCTATATTAAGAGAATCAACCCGTTTGTGTAAGACTTCTCAATAAGACTTAGCAATCATCTGGCATGTTTGATGGGGTTTTTTTCATATGGGTTATCTATAGGTTCTACCCCAGGGATTCGTAATTCCCCAGGTCCTCCCTGATCTCTCGTTCTCCTATCTTCTCCTTCTTTTGTACTGCCAGCTCCCAACGACAAGCTACTCCTCCTGAAATCGCATCGTCGACAATTGTGGCAACTACTATAAAGGTCTCACAACCACAATACTAAATCCCACAGTATCCTTAAATTCGTCATTCGCCAAATCAGCCCACAATAATTCAATAGCAATTCTAAATATTTATAAGCCACCGTTTTCAAATGGTACAAAAGTAGCGGATGCGTGCGTGTATCGAATTTATATTCGCCTTGCCATGGACAGACCTGTGAATTGAATAAAAATTTCGATGCAATGAATTTCCGTTGCGACTTCCTTGTACGACTAAGTTTCCCATATGAAAATACGTGATTGATATCGGAAAACTTTTGTTTCAAGGGAACGGTGAGTAAGTAATCAAGAATGTTTTGTTCTCCTTATTTTTTTTATTGTGTAGTGTGTATAGCTTCGCACTGGTTTGTAAGTAAACTCAAATATGATTCTTTTTTTTTCGGAAATGTATAACATATTATAATCGCTTTATCAATGGCTAAAGTGAAAAACGACCAATTAAATTCGCTGTATTAAATTTCCCGATTCTCAAGTCATATATTCGGAATAACTCAAAAACTATTCGGCAGATATCGCTCAAATGTATAGGGACTACATGATCAGATTTAGAATAAGAAAAGAATCATTCAAATCGATACCCTAAAATAAAAAAGTATGAACTGACACATAAAAAAAATTGACGCGAATTGAGAACCTCCTTCGTTTCGATTAATTAAATAACAAAGTCCAATTCGATTAATGTTTGTATACAAAGTATGGATATCATCAATGATCGCTGCATTTGTGTAGGTAATCGGTGGTCTTCTACAACCGCGGAAGGATAGAATATCTTGTACTAAGACATGCTCTCCATCTACGACGTTGCTACTGATAGTTATTGAAATAACCACAGAAACGTGAGTGGTTGTAATGACACTTCCTTATAAATAACCATGCAGGTGTCTGTTATGGATGAAACTAAAAAATACGTATTATTAGTTTTTTCAACGCCACACCGATGCTTGTTAGATTTCATTAGGTGGCGGTGACCAATTACACAATGTAAATAGGATATGTCTACACTAAGGTACATAAGATACGTCAACAATACTATTTCGATAGTTTGTATAATGTTATTATTGGTATTATTATCTTAACCTGAAGCCTGCCTCTTCGAGCTAACGATCCATCCCGTCTTTTTGACGAACTTTATTGACTACTGAACGTAAAAATAATGTCACGGATATTCTCAAAAGTACTCATTGTATTTTTGTTTTGTTTGAAATTGGTTTTAAATGTGGATCTAAGTACTAGTATTTTTCAATCATACGAAAAATGCAATTTTTTCACAAAAACAAATCGTTCAGATTTGATTGATTTTGCCGTGAAACTAGTTACTTCATGCATTTTATAAGTAACTGTACATACTCTTAAAAATATATGATTATAGATATACGTGCATGAAATAACTGTAAAAGGCGGTTTTATAGCCTCTAAGGTGCAATATCGTTTAGTCGATACTGGTCTAAAGCTACTCAGAGCGAGATAAGACGTTAAACTGATGACGAAAAATATTTTATACAGTATAAAAATAAGTTGTCAGAATTTGCAACCATAATATGGCATTATATTATTGAAAAAAGAAAATAAACTACATTATTTTAAATTAATTAAATTCGCTATGTTGCTATAATTAATCTTATCTTATCTTAATTACTGTGTCAGTCATGATTAAGGCATCGTAGCTGATACCTACTTTTCTGTCCGCATACCATTCGATATTTTTTTTATCACTATTGTTTTGTCTGCTTCCGTCCAGTTGTGAATGATAAGGACAACGTATATCAATCTAATACAATATAAGCTGACCCGTTGTCACACTTGTGGATACTATCAATATTATTTCATTGAATAATGCAACAGTTACAGAATTGATCAAACGTATATATTAAATAATAAAATATCATGGATTGTAAATGGAAGCAATTTTCAAAGCTTTATTGTTCTTTATTAGTTGGATTATAGTGTAATAACATATTATTAAAGGAATGGTAATATAAATATATATGTCGTACTTGTAGCCTTTACTGTAAATACATTAAAAACATTCAAATGTAATGAGAACAAGTATTGCTTTCATGTTTACATCTCGTATGTGAGTTGTAAAAGTATTTTATAAAATGCGAAGTAAAAGTTGTTAAAAGGCAAACTTTTAATGTCGGCTGGATACTCCGGATTTTAAATTTATAATTGGTCCCTTTGATAAGCTTCATTTTATTTTATTTTTGACTATATTGAAACATTAAACTTCCAAACTTCTGTACCGCATTAAATAAAAATGTAATACGCATGAATAGGGGATTCTAACTCTTATATTAGAGGCAATAAGGATTTTTTTTTTGACCGGGTCAACGATGTTTTTAGTTGTTACTAATGTCCATGGACGGTGGTTACTACTTGCAAACTTGCTTAAAATATCTATTAGGGGCTAAAACAAACAGTACTGGCTGTGTTACCCGTTGTCCTAAGTGAACGACGAATGCGACAATACGACGCGACGCGACGCGATTCGACCCAACGCGGAAGTGTCAAATAGTCGTTGCATGCATTCGTGTCCTGCGTTGTCGCCTTAATCAGTGTCATTGCTAATATGGTCGTATTGTGTCGTATTAGATCGCGTCGCGTCGCCTCATGTCGCCCACCTAGGACAACGCCTTACATAGGATCGACGCCGGGCTATGAGCTATCCCTACACCCGTAAATATAACTGAGTTTCGTATAAATTTACGCCTAAATTGGTGATGTGTAGATGAACTAAAATACAATAAATGTATAAAAAAGTTGAATAATTATGATAACATTAAGATTGAAATAAGGCGTTTGTAATATCTAATCAGCATATAAACGTGATTTACTATCAGCTGGGATAAAAGTGCTATTGATAAGCGAAAATTCTTCACGTTTACGATTATAGTTGAACTTAATCTATGAGCATTATAAAATAATTGTGAAAAAATTTATAATCATTCGCTTTTGCTCTAATCCTTTCTTGATAATTGAAATATGTAGTTCTATGTTGATATTTCTGGCAAACTTATTTCTGTTTAACTGTATCGGTAATAATTACAATTACACCGTTCTCATAATCAATAATTGTTTCATTGCTGTACTCCGCTCTTTACTCAATAAAAATCGTTAAGGACTTAGTCCAAGACGTTGGTCAACAACAAACGGAATAAATAACCAATTCAAAATCAAATGTTATGGTTTTATAATTCGGGTTTGGGATTTAAAATGCTTATTAATTCGAAATTCGTTGGTTGACAACCATCGATTCCGTTGTTAAGGTTTTACTTAAATACCCTGTAAGAAACCCGCATATAATAAGAGTACGTTAACATTAATAGGTGGTAATGATATTAAAAGGTGGTTTGTTGTGTCACATTTAAAACTCAAGTCTAATCTGTAGCTCAAATGACTCGGGTTGTAATAAATAAGCATAATTATGAAACAGGCAACTAGATTCCGAAAATGTTTTAATTGTTTTTTAACCGACTTCAAAAAAGGAGGTGGTTCTCAATTCGTCTGGTTTTTTTGTGTCTTAATAATTGTTTATTGGTTGGATGATTATTTTTTTATCAGAAAGCTGGTTCGTGTCATATGGCCCCATAATAATTGAAACAACATCTATTAAGTAGTTTTTGAGTTATTCCTAATAATGTGCAATTACTTGATGCGTGTGACTTCGGAGTCGGAACATTTATTACGGCGTATTTAATTAAGTCGTTTTTTTCTCTTGTGTATTGACAAAGTTATTATAGTAATTTACATGCTCTCATTATTTAACAGTAACCTTAATATATATTTGGCTTATAATAAGGTAAATTTTTGTACAAACTCGACTTAAGTTACATAAAATGTATGTATGTATACTCCATTTTTTTAGACTTGTCTTAAGTAGTAAACAAACCACCAAACTTTCGATATATCACATTTCACAC
>DWJN01000292.1:0-26589 GCA_018248895.1 Carystus phorcus
GAAATCCAACGAGTTTCTCGACTAATCTAAGCAGTCACCCAACATTATTACGTTAATGATCCAAAGAGCGCTGCACACGACTACCCGCGTGGCGTAATGGTCACCACGCCGGACCGCCGTTCGAAGGGTCCTGGGTTCGATTCCCAGCTGCCGAAATTTGAATAATGAATTTAAATTTCTGTTTTCGGTCTGGGTGTGTGTGTGTGTAATTGTCATTGTGTGTTGTCTATGGCACCCACGACACGTGGTATCCTAGTGTGGAGCTACTCGTATGAGTGTGTGGCGTTATTTATTTATTTACACACGTAGATACTTCTGGTGTAACACACGTATTGGTGGTTGGTCGAAAGAATTGCGCCGTCACTATGTCGCCGTCGCGTCTTTACCGTTTCGCAACCGAACGTGTCGACCGTTCGACCTCGTACGAATCTCCAACAGAGGAATATAAAGCGCAAGTCAGATAATACCATATAAAAGTAGCGAATCCATTGCAAAATCAGTCCTTTGTTTCTTCAAAATGTCACGTCTTCGTCAACATTATATGCATCGCTGCAATTGTGTTGCAGTACAACATTTATTACATACAACGGCTCTTCTTAATGTTTAACATAATGTATAGAATTCGACGTCAATATTTTTTTCGTATACATTACTTAATAGAATTTGATAAAAAGAAACAGTTTTTGATTCAGTATAATACCTATATGAGCCACAAAATTCTGAACAAAATACCATATTTTTCGAGCCGATAGTTTAGCCTGAGCGGTGACCTTTACGGCGAAACGACAGGTTCTGGATTTGATTCCCGACTGGGACAAATACTTATGTCACATATAAATATTTTTTCCCGGGTGTTAGCATTAGCAATGTGTTATTTCTATTGCCCACAACACCCGCGTCTGAGGGAATCCTATTGCAAGAGTAAGATTGTATAAGCGCCGAGTAAGCTTTATTTTCCTTTTAAGTATGCAAAGACATCTTTATTTTTTTATGTTTACCTATATTCAGGTAATAGGAGGTATTACTTATTTCTTTTTTACAACAATCTAATGGTAACTACTATCAAAATTAATTATAGTTCACACACATAGACCGAAATACTTCCAAAGTTTGTACATTAAGATTTAAACATGTACCTTATAAGGCGCGAAAAGAGTACGCCTCTATATGTAGCATTCGATAAGCGTTGCCAGCCAAAAAATAACCGGCAGCGTGGGGGGGACGGTAAATACAAAATGGCCGCCAACGGCAGGGCAATAACAGTGCAATACAATTTTGGCAGCGCGTGCAAGACTAAGACAGCGACAACGTTACTTTCAAAAGTGGCCCAGATGTTGTTAACGGTACAACGGCAGATGCGCTTGCATATACCGAGTTTTCGATAAATCGAGAAACGACATGCGACATACATACACTTTATGTACAACCCTTGCTTTTTGTGAAAACAATTAACCGTGCGTCTGTTAATTGTCGCGTAAAACAAACGAATTCATTAAATTGAAGTATTTACACAATACATTTACCGAGATGATCCCCGTATCCTCGTTATATTTTTAAATACACACATATAGAGAAATTTTATCCCAACCCCGTTTTGAACTAAGATATGCGCTTAGCAATACCATGATTATCAGGTCTCTGATAAATCACGACAATATCAGGTGGAGTAAGACATTCTATGTAGGTAACTCTAGCAAGTAATGAGAGTTATAATTCTGAATGACTTAATAGTGGACTAAATATCGAATATCACGGAAAGATTTGCCGATGCTTTAGCAGTTTCTTCTTCTCGATGTAAAATCACGTTTCCGAAACTGTGGTAGAATAATAAATAAAGCCACACACTCATAGCCCCACGCTAGGATACCCCGTGTCATGGCTGCCACAGACAACACAGAAAGAAAATTACAGACACATCCAAAAAATGACGTGTATACGTGTATTGAGATGACACCTACATAAATAAATGGCTTTGAATTTGAATATTAATGTGAACTAGGCTTAAATATTATTATAAGCCTCGTGACTAAACCACGCAAGCGTGGTGTTTACTTAGATCGCGCAATTTGAAAACATGTTTTCGATTCCCCGCCAGTCCTTCAACAAAGCCGTTTCATGGAATATTTTATTATGTATCACACACGCAAAATTTATAGTCACTCAAATTTAATGTCGCTCCGAATACATCAATAAAACGATATACATTTACTATCCTCATACTGGTTCATATAAAATTTATTTTCTCAGTAATTTCTAGTGAGCGTTGTTTTCAACGTGCGATTCAATGACATGGTGCCGTTATCACACATTACGCATTGATACTGAGTTAGTACGATAAAATTATGTCATGAACAATTTTTGACATGATTTTTTATGTAAATATTTGAAAGGCGAACCATACATGCCGATCCCACGTGAATAATCAAGTGTAACAATATGCTGTCCATACATTATGAATGAATGAAACCATTGAATGATTGAACGGTTTATGTACTTTTATGTAAAACCGAGCAAACGAATCATTTGATGGCGGGTGATTGTCATAGCTTGAACATCTGTCGTACCGAAAACAATCACAACAATCATTGGGTTACTGCTAAAAAGGAAATGGGAGATGTGAAGAAATAATCACAAATAATCTCATAAAATAATCACAAACTACAATAACTGAAAATACTTTTAAGAGAATAGATGATATTAACGTGAGTAATCAGAATTTGTTAATTATATGTATTTTCTTTAATTTAAACCTCCCGGAAGCAGTTCTCTGAATATAAAAAACGAGCAAAATGCAGAAACAGACTGGACATAATATAAATTAAACAGAAGCTTTGTTTTATTCTATTCATTACAAATGTAGAAGAATTGAGAGTTGAGAGCTGGAATTCATTACAGACAAATTTATATTAAAAATGTTCGTCATTCAAAGATTCAAAATGAAACCATTACTGATACAAAAAACCTTCATATTTATAGCCTAACAACGACTGCTTATACGTAAGTATGTATATGTAGAAATACTCTCGAATACAGTGTTGTACATTTATAAAGCATTACATAAAATGTTGTGATAATTACTAAATCGTGCTGATAAAACGTTGACCAACTTACGCAACGATCGCCCGGTGTGTCAAACGACGATCTAAATTGTGTGCAACCTATTCAAATATTTGTCGTAACAATGTCTTCACAGTAGTACATAATAACAGTTCACTGAAATAACTTGTTCGCATCGGTCTTCCCGTTCAATTCGAAGTCCCTTCAAATTAATATAAACAGGTATCTATTAAGTTAGTGCGCATTACGTTCTTTGGGACCCAATAACGACGTTAATATTAAACTATGCATATGTTATTTTTCTGCATTGTGACTTCGTACTTTCATACAATACGGAGTATGTATTACCATATTTAAATAGAAATTTCTGACAAAATGAACCTAGTGTTAGTTAAAGCATTATGTTATCCGCTAGAATCTAATATTAACTAAAATTTAGTTGCTGACGTAATTAGTTATTAGAACGTACGTTTATCATATCGAGTATTGGACGATAGGCGAGGTATCTAGAACCTGTATTTTATCCCCAGTTTTATATACATTAATACAGTTATGTTATGTATTATCCTCATTATAGTGATATCATGTTGTGTAATAATACGTTATAATGTTTTAAAAATAATTGTAATAAATTTTGACTTTCGTTAAGTGAGCTATAAATTCCTAAGACGAATTAATTTGACTTTTTATCTTATCTATTTATTTACCCCTTATTGCATGATTGTACAATGGGCGGACTTAATGCTTTGAGGCATTCTCTATCAGTCAACCTTTGGTGTTATTGGGAATGTTTGGTAGGCGTAAAAACAATTAAGGGAAAAAAATTCAATGGATTGGACTAATTAAAAACCTTGCAAGCTTGTCGTGTACTCGTCATTGAGAACTACATCACCAATGGATTGGTGAAGGAATTGATGATTAACTATGGTCCCATGCCAGACGAGGGTGGGAGGGTAAATCCGGAACCAAAGGCATGTTCTAAGCAAATAAAACCTTTTGCCATTAGCAATCGCCCATCTGCACGCGCACATACTTGTATGATCAACCATTTTATTAGGTAAATAATTGACTAAAGGACCACATTCGGAAGAGGAGTAGTTTGGCGACTGACCCAAGCAAAAGGGTTAGATCTAGGGAGGCTTCACAGAAAGCGTGTAATAATATTAATAGTTTTAGTCGCTTCTCATCACATGTCTGGCGTCTGGCATGATTGGGGTTAATAAAATAAATACGTATCAAGTTTAACTTCACAATAAATTATCTACTAAACGGCTAGCGACTGATCAACACTAATGTAATCAATTTCAATGCAATCAACTTTTAATATTATGTTTGTAAAATGTGATGTCGAGCCAATGTGATATTGAAGAAAAACGTTTATTATTCACATGAGCCATTATGAATAAATATAGGTATTATAAATGAATCGATAATTAATTTCACAATGCGTGAAGGTCAACAATGATTGTTAACTATACATACAATCGGAGAAGTGCTAACGCACGTCATTTGTTTGTATTGTGAAATCGTTTAACTTCACGTTTGGATTCAAACTTAAGGCAGAATACACGATTCTTAATATAAAATGACGACACAGGCATAAAGTTCTCCTATTATAAAAAATTGAAAATAAATCAGTGATTAAAATGCACACACACAACTTCACGCATGCACATGTACAGATGCACTATTACACCGTCACACAAATGTCTGCTCCCTTCGGAAACACAACGCGGGACTTTCCATTCGTTAGACAAGGTCATTAGTAACAAAAATGTAACACTAATGTTATTGTATGATGTCACACGCAACCTAATTGAAGCTTTATGTACCCTACATTGGGAATTCGCAACGAATTTGTCAAAATTACTTGTCATTGTTACATTATGTCGATTAACAAATAAAACTATTATCCAGGTATAAACACTTAAATTCTTTTTCCGATATATATTAGTTGTACGTTCGATTCTTAAAAGTTTCTAATCCTATCCCTCCTTCAATGTTAAAAATCCACTGGTCTACATCGGATTCCCTGAATTACTCGAAATAGATTCTGACATCTATATTATAATTTTACGGTACGCTGGGTTTCAAATTCTCGAGTTACAAGAGTTTACAATTAAATAATATTCCATGTAGTGTGAGACAAATGAGTGATGACTACATTAAAGTTTATTCTTATTTTCAATTCCTGACACCTCGTTATGTTAATTTTGTATCGAATTTATAATTAACATACAGTTTTTATTTCAATGATTATTTATTTAAGGATATCTATTTTTATTATTATTAGTGATAACTAGGTTTTGCCGTTCCAATAAGGAGAAACTTCCATCAGCGGTGAATCATGTTCATATTTGGCGGTTCGATTTTCCCCCTATTTCTATCGATTTAGTCAATATTTGCGAATGGGACTATCATTAAGTACGCAGTACGGGAAAGACCCACAGGAAATCCTAGTGGGTTTAAACAGTTTTTGCCTTCAACCCACTACTGAGCACGGGTCTCTCCTCAACACTGAGGAGGTCTACAGCATACTCCACCACCCTATTCCAATGCGGATTGGTGGAGAACAGAGATGAACAGTTTTTACTTCTTACACATAGCGCAGTCGGGTGTTGTAACGTACCTTATATATTGTGTAGTCGGTCAACGCGCGTTGACCGGCGTGATGTTCCGGTTGCGCTGGACTCAGCAGTCGTCGCTTCTTGCTTGGCTGGTGGTGAGCCGGCGACACTGCCGACTGGTGCTCTGGCTGCGTGCTCGTTGGCTGAATGCTGCTATATCGCGTCTGCTCCGGGTACATGACATGCATTCCCTGCAACAAACGTTACATCATCTTTACCATTAGTGATTGGGGAAAGCTTAAGCACTATATGTATTTATGTACTTCTATTGTTTCAAACTTTATTCAGTGATTGAGGAAAGCTTAGGCACTATATGTATTTATATACTTATATTGCTTCAATCTTTATGACCTGGGCGTAAAGACGTACGTACGTAACTAGTCGACAAAGAAGCAGACAACTTAACTTACAGTTAATGGTATAAGACAAGTAATAAAATCATGCCAACGTGCCCATGGTTAATACCAAATCCGCTTGTATAAAATAAAATAACAGTTCATTCAATCAAAGTAAATTGTGTAAGTAAGCTTCATGTTTTAAATAAAAACAAATTTATATCGTGTCATTTTAGATAAATATTGTAGTCATGCGAATTATTAAATAATTTATTTCACACGAAAATAAAATTGATAATACAATCAATGTTATCAAATAATTACACACTATACACAGACAAATGTTTAAACCACAATAGATACCAATTTTCCGAGACCAGACCGCTCACCGCATTCAAATCCGAACTTCCGAACAGCCAACATTTCACACCTTACCTAACAATAAACGACTGACAATAGGTTGGCCGTAAAATAGCAAACTTTACGGCGTTAAAAATATTTCAATAACTACAGTTTAAAATACTAATATTACATAAGTTTGAGTGTAGCCTTAAAAGCAATAGAAAGTATGTCAACTGCGAAATTGATAAAAGGCATTTCTGGTCTGCCTTTGTTCTACGATTTTCTATAATGCAACGCGTTGCTCGCCTTCGACATTACTCGACAAAGACGCCCCTCGTTTCGAAGCTCAATTATTCAGTATAAATTGGATCTACATATTTACAAATAACACTAAGACCCATACTAAAATTATGCTTGCTATCGTCATGTTAGATTCAGAAAGGTTTTATACAGGAAAATACTAGTTGTTAAAAAAAAAACTTGTTTTTTTCTTGATCCATGTTTTCTTGTTGAGATTTATAGAATTGAAAATAATAGTTAAAAATATGCAGGCTATAGACTCGATGATGATGTTAGGTATTTTGTTCCCTGCACACTAATCATTGTCCGCATTACACATACAAAACATACCACAGAGTAAAAGAGCTAAAATACAGGCTGAAACGTCATACGTCAAACGGCCAATCTATGTCAATTTTCTGTAAGACATTAGTCACAAGTACATCAATTCCCTAGACCAAGTGAACCATCGTCTAATTACAATAATATCCTAGTGCCCGATGCTGTAATTCAAAGGAAAGCGTCGTAAAAACGAGTTTTCATTTGCTAAGAGCAACCATTACCATAGACTAGAGCGTGGCTAAGTCTTGTGTTCCGTGAGCTCCTGTCGTAAACTTATTGGATGTACTTCATTATCAAATGGATAGACCGTATCTGTCTAGGTAGACGGGAGATCTTGAGAGTGCTTCTGCACACTTCGATCGACTTCTTCGATCTTTACAATAAATCTAGATCGATAAACCGTCACTCTTACATTCGATCATTTAGGAACGATAAGTATCATTCGGTGATTATGGGGCTAGTGTGTGATTTACAGTAGCATGTTTCAAAAATTGATGTCGACCGAGCAGTTGTTGAAGCCTTTGACGAATACGATCGAGGCCACGTGATCAGTCTATTTTATACCAATCGAGTGTCTAACACTAAGTAATCACAGTCAAATGACCATGGCGTTCGAGCAGGTGGAAAAGCACCTTTAAAAGTTTTTATAACCGACAAAGGAACTAATAAACACCTGATGGAAAATAAACAAAGCCGTCATTGACGTAACCACGACACGTTACCCACTAAGATAAAAGTCATTCTAGAATTATAATAAGCCAGTATTTAACAGATTAGACAACAGAAGATACTAGTATCTTTGTATATTTTACAGTTTAAAGGTACGGCGGTTTCGGGGTAACTGTTATGTCCTTTGTAGGTATGGTATTCACCCAAGGGGCACCTAAGGCTGCACCTGCATCACTGGCACACCACTACACATCAGTGGGCATCTAGCTCGCACCGAAACCTCTACCCAGCTGCCAGTTGACAGTTACCCCCTCTGTCAGTGTAAGTGAGACAATGTTAAGTACCTACCTACTAAATAGATACAAATACTGCTAAACATAAGAAACAACCTGTCCCTCTTCATCTTTCCACATTCGTGCTTTACTCTTATTCAAACAAGTAACAGAATATTTTCCTCTGGGGACATTCAAAACTGATCCATTTCAAGCTGACATACCGGCCGCGACACGCCGTTCACCGGTCGACGGCCGAAACAATGCAATAACACTATTGCAGGCAGACCGAAGAAATCCGAGTGGAGTCCAACAATCTAGATTTACACTGTAACCCGATTCGACTAGTCTAGAGTAATCGTCGCTCAGTAACTTGAAAGCCGCTTATTAGAATAAATCTGAGGCCGACGGTTGCTTGGCTTCCGCGCAACGATTACTGATTTTTATGGAATGTAAATCACTTGGAAGGTATACTTAATTGTTTTATAGCAATAGCCAACAAAAAGGCGACGAACCGCGTATGATAAATGGTTTCCGCCTGATATGACCATCTGTAACAAAGGCTTCATCGATTCGCTGCCAATTAAAGAGGCGGAAACAAGTAAAAAACAATTGACTATTACGTTGGTCCATTTTCAACCATGCACGTTCTCTCACTACCACAAAAAGTTCAGTCATGTCCATTCAATTTCACACAAAAGTCAAAGTATTAAGCACCTTCATATTATGAGGTTTTAAATAAACTGTCCTCAAATTTACAACTACTGAAGCCATTAACAAATTAAATAGAACTTCTGTATATCTTTAGTAATGTTCTATAAGCTTTTGGATACAACGAGATGCGATATTATTAAATCAAAAAACACATAATAACTGTAATCAAAAGTCGCGGCATTTGTTCAGCGTTTATTTCATCATAAACTTTATAACTTGTAACGAATATAACTTTACTGTAAAAGCGCGAAACCCTTCAAACTCCGTACACTATTGGAATAGTTTATATATTAACACTAGTTTAGAGGACGTACGTATTTAGCCGAATCGCTGGAATAAACGAGAGGTATTCGCTTAGGTGTTGCAATTGACTTGAAAGACTTCTATATTTCCTCCGTATAGCAAACTATTAGACCCGGCGAACTTTGTATCACCTTGGAACACTTGTCCCGTTTTTGTAGCATGTATTACCAACGCTCAGCCCCTATTGGCCATAGCGTTATGTTATAGCCTATAGCCATCCTCGGTAAATGGAATATCCAATACAAAAATAATTTTTCAATTAGTACTAGTAGTTCCTGAGATTAGTGCATTCAACCAAACTGTTCAGCTTTATAATATTATAAGTGAAGATATTTAGAATTGTGTAACAGAAATTGCTGAATGAACCTATTAAGACATACTAGAGCGTCATATCAAATGACTTGTATCAATAGTAAGTTATCAAACGTTTTAATCAACTTCAGGATTCAGTTGGTACAGAATTAGATAGTTGATTACTCACTATAGCGTTCGCGCAGTTTACAAGGTCCTTGCCTGGTGAGCAAAGAATCCCGGATTTGATTCTCGGCGATGAAAAAATGTACACATACATATTTGTTCTTAAAAAAATATTCTATTATTGGCACGCGATTATAAAATCCGGATGCGGGAATGTAAATAATAATAGTTGCATAAAAATGCGAGTTTATTGATTATATTATAGTTATTTTAACACAAACTTAATTGTTGTTTGAAAAAAATACAATTTTATCGTGTTACTATGTATAACATGCTCTAGGTAAGATTGTATGACATTCGTATGTTAGAAATAGCTCAACAAAGTCAATTTAGTTTACAAAATTACGATCTTATACAAATCGGTTAAAAATAAAGCGTGTTGTAAAACTAGACAGTACGGCCGGTCTAAGTAACGTCATTTCTCAACTCACGGATGACAGTTTGCGAAATTCGTTTCGTCTTGTTATCGCAACATTATAAAATACGAGACACTTTACAAACCCTAGTAATTCCATCAAAATAATTTCACGTCAAGCCAGAACGTTTCCATAAATCATGGTCTTAATATTGTTATATTAACATCAATTTCGTTGTCGAAGCATACTGTGCGAGCAATTTATCAACATCAGTCCCGAATCTGGCGGCTGCTTATCAATTTAATAAGGGATATTTCCCAAGCTTCGCGCCGAGTGTCTAGTTGAGTCCTGTGATTTACCATTAAATTAAAACCTAATCATAAAAGCTAACAGTGTTTATTACATTTTAAACCATGATAATAAATCTGTGTTGTTCAACAGTAATTTGTTACATTATAATATAACTAACTGCTTTAATTACATATGTACTTTGTTACACAACGTGGCATTTATGAATTATAAGACAAAGCAATATGAACATAAGTATGACAATTGGTTCATATAACTATTTTTATATGAAAATTTAATTGCGAAAACCTTTCATTTTAGAGATATATAGAGAAATAAAACAATATAATAAGTAATACGGATAATTGTCGCAAGTAACGCGTCACAAGCAAAAACAACAAAAACGGACACGTTGTAAGTGATTTTCAAACAGAACTCAGACCCCTGTTCGAGACTTACAATCAAAAACGCAGAAAAACATCAAAATTACTAAATTTAATTTAATTTTCTTTACTTTTTATGAGGATACTAAAAACTAAAATAGTTTATTATATACTTAATGCCTGGTGACATTCTCTATCAACTAACACCGGCTGATGTATAGAAATCGCAGGAATCGCTACAAAATAAACTTAATTAAAACATGTATCATTTTACAAGCATTAAAATGGGACCTTTAATAGTAAATGCACCGTTTTCAGACGACTTTTAGATATAAAAGGGCAATGTGTGCCGCCGTCACGATGTAATCTGTGACCACGTAGCCAGACTTTCTAAGGCAATATGCGTGGGTAGCCGACAAGCCCGGGCAGCCAAGTCGGCTGTTTAGATGAGGAGACAAAGTCCCCAACAACTTGGAAATTAATTGGCATACGACATCACTTGAAATTACTCGTTCTAACGATCTGGTTAGAAAGTTTGTAAGTTGCTTGATACGCTCATGTACTTATCTGATAATTTTATAACGGTAATATATTTTTTGTCATACAACACAAATATATTGCTATGATTAATATGAATTAATATGTACAACGTATATTTTTGTCATCGTATGGTTTTATTACCGTCACATTATTTTACTACTTGTTATTTTAAATAAATTTATACTGCCTATAGCACTTTTTTATTTCCTTTGAGACACAACGAATGAGCAGTAAATGACAATTTTATTTGAGATAATACATAAAAAAGTATAAGTATAGTTTTATTACCGCTTGATCGTATTTACATATAAAATTATATTAGAAATCTAATGTTATATTAATATCATTATATTCCTCAAAGTTTTATTAGTGAAATATTAATTATATTAAACTTTAATCCAACAATAATATGTAATCTAATACTACCTAAATCTTTAATCTACATAATATATTACATCGTTTTGATGTATAATAAGGGGTTTTTGTTGTTTGTTCTTGTCAATATCCTTATGACTTTTAAGTAAGAAGCGTAAATTAAACCAATAATTTTGTGAACAGTATTCAACAATTCATAATCGAATTAAAAAGTTATTATGATAATAAAGCGGTTCAGCATTTTATTACGGGTAGTATTAAAACCAGTGACGGTAAATAAAAGTTTTAAGCAACAAAAATAATTGAATTACGTTATAGTATTACTAAGTCAGCGACTGTCTGCGATTGACGAGAAATCAATAGAACAGCTAATTACAAACATTAATTCGAGTTACTTAAAATACAAAACTTAACCTAACCTAACCTACTCTCTGAATTTCCCGTCGCTCGCTTAGTAATGTAGTCGCACGGTTAGTTACTTTTCGCTTACAACTTACTTACTTACAAATTCATACCGCTTAAGTCATTAAAACAGTATGTCATCATCAGTCGCCAAGTTTTGTGTATTCGATCATTTTATAACTCCCCTTTTATTAGTCATAGCATATTCAAGTAGCTGCTACATTTAGCGCATCAAGCACAGTCGTGCAAACATTGAGCGCAACGGCTGAGTAAAGGTCGCGCTGGGGGCTGCGGGCGTCGGGCTGCAACGTGAACCTCGCTTTCTGATCGTGAAATGTCGCGGGCACCGTTAGCTTATCTTGCGCTCGAAACGCGTAACGGAACGGACCACCATGCGCCATTGTCACAACGCAGCTCATTGTTGGCACAGAGCGATGGCACTACTAGAAATGGATAGAAATACTACATCGACACCTCAGGCGGCGCTCCTCGCAAGTGATTCAACAGAAGAAACTGCTTTATTGCAATCTAATGTACTATTGTTCAAAATCTTCTAAGTAACTTTTTTATGTGTAAATAAAATAAAATATTTCTAAAGTATGATCGTTTCGAAAGTTAAGAACTACTTAACAAGCGCGATCAGCGTTATAGTTCTTTAACAACGATTACAAGTTTGGTGCAATGGACGATAAATTACAATTGATTAGTCTATTTGTAAATTACTCAGTAATTTCATATTTTGTTTTTATTTTTTTATTTAAGTTTGTTTTTTTGACGAGTAAAAGTCCACTATCGGCTTTACTTTCAGCAGATCCACATCCATTATATGAATAGTTAAGACAACTGGTAACACTTGTTACTGTAAATTACCGTATGTTACGCTACCAATGCCAGTTCTGCGCGACACTAGTTCTATGGCAGCGGCTGAGCATTGCGCTCACGCACGCAGCATACTGTCGCAAAGCGCCATTGTGGCACTGTGGCATTATTCAAGTTTTTTTCCACATCCATTATTGTAGTGTTATTTAATATTTTGGTGAAACTTGACTGTGGCCACCTCGTTTACCTTTTGTCTGTGAAATTGTTAAAAAATACTGGCTCCCAAGTCTCACTGGACTTTCAAATTTGTCTATTGTTATGTTTAAGGTAACCTACATTCTACATAAATACTGTACTAACATTATTACTTTACAATATTAATGGTAATAAATACATTTTCTCATTTGTTAATTATAAGTGTGAATTACTTATTTACCAATACATTAATATATATTTTTTTATTAATTATATGTAAAAACTTGTCTACAGTCTCACCTGATGGCACGCGGCAATGTAGTCTTGGGTGGTAAAGTGCATCAATTTAGTAAATATACATCATCAATTATTTATTGCCAATAGATTTAAGTATGTATTTGAACTGTTAAGAGAATTATGACATGTAAGATGCTCTTATCTTGGATAACGAAGTGAGCAATGCGTTGGTAAGACTTTTGCTATTACTAATATCTATGTGAGGCACCAAAAACCTCCTATTAGGTTGCTGGTTTTCTATATCCTTTGTAAATCAAAAAAACTTGTGTATGCTTCAATACTAATTGTTTTGATGTGCATGTTTTCATTGTAAATAAACCTTTTAAACTATTCATACATATTTATTTTATTTAATAATTTATGAACACGTTTACAAGTTGTGTGAAAAGTAATTTTGGAAATTATGTATATAGGTACTTATTATTTTCATAACATTCACTAGTATTTGAAATTGAAGGTTGTGTATAAACTATTAAACTATATCAGACTTTCGTTTATATACCCAATGACAATAGAATGTCACTAAGATTGCCATTTTTACTTGTATCCCACTGTAACTATAAATCAAGTAAGTAAATTTATACATATAACCAATAAAATATACATATCAGAGGTAAAAGAAGTAGTTAAGTAATAATTTTACAAAAGATAAGAAAAAGTAAACAGACTTGATTGTTATTTTATTATAATACACATACTTGCTATTGTTATGAATGGTAATGAGCTGTTATAATCATTGAATAAAAAATCAATGGCCTGCCTTGTTTACTGTAACAAATATGAAAATTTTATTATAGCTATTAATTGCGGCAATTACCACAATTTATATTTTATAAAATTACAGATTTATTTATTTCATTGCGTTGAATGAATCATAACCCATAAAAAATATTTGAAGTAAACAACTAAATAAATCTAAATATATATACAGAAACTGAATTGAAACCGATAGAATAACCATACTAAATGGACGGCCGAAACATAAAATTCTAATTGGACTAAAGAAACTTCTATTTATGGCAAGATATCGTTAGAAGCGCGCTAGTAAGTAAACATATGACTAGGACGCCTACCATACAGCGGTTAAGAATAGATGCTACACCATACCGCTACATAGAATACGGCTATAAGCCAACGCATATTGATACAGAATGCATGAACCATTATCTTTAATGTAAACTGAGCGAGTATTTACAGAGTTATTCGACATTCACACGTTTCATGCCAACGTTCTGATATCATTGGTAGAAAGCAATCGACGACAATTCGATGTAACCAGTAATTTTCCATTCAATATAATCTAACTGAAACGACTAGGACACACCTAACTATATTTCTTACCTTTTAAAGACAACCTTCTGCCTGTATGATCCCACTATCATGCTGGAAAGGCACATGAAAGCGGACAAAGGGTCCTTCAAAACACAGCCATTTTGAAACCGTTCATACAAATGTTGCGTGTACGCGATCGTACAGTGTTTTTATGGACCGAAATAAGGAAAATATGTTATCCGTTCGCACTCATTTTGTAATAATAGCACAGTAAAAACTAACACTAAACATTTCACACACTTTTATGTACGATTTCACTTCATACTTTCGCACACACCCGTACACGTCGCACAAAGTCCGTCGAGCGGAAGCGACGAAGCCGACGAACTCGCACGAATGGAGCTGCAATTCACGGAATGGTGCGCGGTGAGTGTTGCTATATCAAATTAGTAAAAAATCTACTATTATTTCTGTTTTATTTCATACGGTTACATGTACCTTAATATACACAAATATATAGTAGAAGTTATTCCACAAATATTGGTCTCCCATGAACATAATTATAAAATAAATTTTTGCTCGCTAATATGATATATATGTAATTCTATGTGTAAAAATTAAATAATATTAAAGTAGTTAGACAAAATAATATTAAAAGTTATATAATCTTTAATATAGGCTTTCGTTTCATTATGTAACATTTCTTGACATCAAGAACTTTTTTGGAGTAATACAATGCTTATATAAAATATTTATACGTTGTTGAAGTTAACTTGTTGAAGGGTTTATTTAATACATCAATTACCAATAAGTTTTCCCTTTTCGACATCTACTCATTTACATATAATGTCATTGATACAATAACTCTAATGCTTACAAAATGCCATTGCTTTGTCACTAGTCGAATTGCGTCTTGATTTACTTTTAAAATTTTATCCAGATCCACAATTAAATACGAACATTTTGGTAGAAAAATTGTAAGATGGTAACATTAATACCATAGACAATAAAAAGTTGTCAGTGGTATTTTAACTCAATATTATGTTTTATATTAAAAAATAACAGTCCATTTTATATTTCATGCTTAGCTGAACCGTATACTTACATTCATTTAAGTAATGTAATAGTAACAAATCGTATATAATTTGTCATTTACCTTGTTATTTAAGTTACCTACAAACAGATGTTATAATTTTTGTCTGTGGAAATAATGTTGAGTCGATTAGGGCGCGTTATTCAATTTAGTTGCTAAGCAACGCAATAATATTTCCAAACTCAAAATGCACAGTACTGTACGGAACTACGTCCAATCGCATATCTGCAGTATAGATTTGGGAATGTGAAGATTCGTGTTGAAATAAAATGTGTGTTATTTTCAAAGATTGAAGAAGAATGATAATTAATCACAATGATTTTAATGGAATTTACATGGTGTAATCGAACTTGACCAAGTTTTCTTTGTGTATAGTTGGACGGAAAAATTTAAATGATGTTTAGGCTTAATTTTTTTGTAATATACTTAATTTATGTGAGTCAAGTATGTGCAGACGAATATGATGATGAAAAAAGTAAGTGATTTATTATTTATTTTAAGTAACCATTTAGTTAATTAATATTTGCTATTTGCATTTAAGAATTCTTAGACATAAATTATTAGGGTTTTTTTTTTTATTCTATAAATTAATGCTTGACTACTATCCTGTCTGATGGTAAGCGGAGATGTAGCCTTGGGTGGTGAAGTGCACATACTTAGAAGATGCCTATTCACAGTATTCACTCTTGTCTTAAAGACACCTATATTCAAGTAAAAAGAAAGTATATCAAGTATCTGAAATATATAAGGTGGTAGAATCAAAAAATATATAAATATTTAAATTTGAATTTGAATAAAAATTTAAACATCTTTGCGGCTTAACTCTGTAATATACCTCGACTTGAAATTGGCCAGTGTCCATTTACGAAATTATTTGTTTCTTAATACATAATAAAGTAAATATTGCAAACCAATCTACTGTAATATCTTGTGCTAGTTTCAGTAGCATTATCCGACAGCGCGTATATAATCATGATTAAAAAATCCTAGGTATTATTACTAGGTTTGTACTCGAATCAAATGAGCGTCCTAAATTAAACAGGCTGTTGACACAGAAATGCGTAATTTCGGTTATCAATCAGAGGCAGCACCACGGTTGGGTGCGCCGCCCGCATCCACATCCGGCTCTGACAATGGATGCGCAGGCGTTCGGCTCGGGTTTACTAAATAGCCACGCATAAATGTTATAAACATAATAATTTTAGTAGCGAAGCCATGGAATGCTGATATGTATATTCTACACAGGCCGCGTTCCACTAAGCGTCCACAATGATCACGCTCACGACCGCAGTTTTTCCCGTTTCACTAGCTTGTGAGCGTTACTGTCATAAACTATAGTGGAGCGGACATTTCGACCCACCTTTTTGATGGGTCGTGGTGAGCGTTAGTCATGACGTCATGAGTGACGTTTTCGTCTCGAACGCTGAAATGAGCGATCAGATCGGTGTGAACTCTTACTGGAACGCGGCTATAGATACTTATAAAGCCCCGTGGGTTGCATGTTTCCTGGGTTAAATTCCTAATGAGATAGAAATTTCAATGATATGTTTAAACTTATTTTCGGCCTGGATGTGTGTTGTCTTTGTGTATTGTCCATGGCTAGACACAGGGAGTCCTATTGTGGAGCTGTGTGTAATATTACCTATTCTTACCTCTGCTATTATCCAATGCAAAGAGTAAAGTGGTATTAGTGAACCAATGACACCTTCATTATGAAGTTGATTCGAATGGTTTTAAGTTCATGGCAATTTAAGGATTCTTCTGGAACTTGCTGAAGTATATATAAATGAGAATTTACGAAATAATGAAGAATCGTTTTGAGAGTCCCTTGATTTCGTCATGCAACTTAATCTTGGCGGTACTCCTGCTTCCTTGAATATTGACTGTGAAATATTTTTGATGTGTTTTGTTAGCAGCATGAGAGAGTCTTTTAGCAAGCAATTTCAACCCTCCTCGGCAATTATTATCACCAACATACCGGTGTTACCGATAAAAATTTGATGTCATTCGTGAAATACTACGTATTTTCCTCATTTAGGTAATAAGGTTTCTCCGTCAAGTAGATATTTTTATTTCTCTTAGTCGATTTTGATGGACCGTCCTTATTGGCAACCCTATGCTCCATGAGCCGCTATGTTACGCCGTCATTATATGGTTGTTTGTTCTATTATGCGTGACCTGGTCAACATGGATGTACCCACGTACTAATATAGCTTATACATGACATTCTATCAAAAAGAATATTTTTTAACCGAGCTAACATCCGATTTGCGAGTGGCAATCGATTCTATTTACATAAATAAACAAAATAATTGAAGAGCGAAAAATAATATGTTTTTCATATTGTTAAGGTCCATAGTCCAAATATACCAGTTAGATCAATCGGTTAAGGAGACAGCTCTCACAGACTAAAAAGCGATACTTTATATGAAGGCTCCGATACTGTCCCTATAGGCACTTAAAAAGTTGGAATGTTACTGCTCAATCTATATTAGTAACCTCATTCACGATTTATAAAAAGTCTTTGATATTCATATCAATCATAAGGCTGTAATTAATATTAGTACTAATCTTCAGTCTTTCTGTTAAATCTGCCTGACTAGCTACTTCCCTCTTGATTCAGCCTCCAAACGACTCATCTCCGTCACCTTTCACTTTTTCCTTGGTTCACAATGCATGGAGTTTTGGTATTACTAATGTCAGTTATAATCATTTAGCCCCTCTATTATAAAAATCTTTATTGAGTATAAGCAGCATAGTTATTTCCTACTTACCTATGTAGTAGATAGCCGCAAGCATGGTCGAAGGAAATGCGTTTTGTTTCGTACAAAGCGGTGAATGGCACGGCCTGTCTTCGGGGTAATTTAATTAATAAGCAAATAGCGTTTCTACTAGCAATCAGTGTACATAATGAGCTCGTTATATATAAATACCCAATTAATGTTGTAAGCAATTTGTCTCAGTATAATCCTTTAGTCATAATTAGATAGTAAAAGTATAATTATGATACAATTCGAGTATTTTCCTATTGATCGAAGTTTCGTTTGGTAGTTGGAAATTAAAACAAAACCGGTTTACGTTTTTCGAACATTGCTCTTTCTATTTATAGAAACTTTATTTTTATAGACATTTATGTTATGGAATTAGTAAGTTCACATGCTTAAATTGGTGGCGTACTTAGAAATTTATCAAAGTTCTGTTTTGTTCATTATTTTCTAATCAATATTATTGTTGAATCCTGGTGGCCACTTAATCACAAGTTATTTTGTTAAGATAATGTTAATTAGTGCCATCTGTCAAATTCCTCACCAACTCCATCACAACGGATGAATTGGTAGAGCATGTTATTGGGTAGGTACTACGTTTACTCTATTTATGTATACAGAAATCTACTTGCAGGACGTAAAAAACTAAAGATTTTTAAACATTCCATATTATTATTCAAAACCAAAGAAATTTGGTAATAACTAGTAATAGTAATAATTAACTTATGTCTTTCTGTCCATATCAAAGATTTGCAAAATCATTTGATACAAGCATGAAATAAGCATGTACAAAATGCAAATATTATTCTAACGATCTGTATCAAATGCAAAATCATCTTAAGTATTTGAAATACTTAATTTAAAATATATATTTTCAACATGCTTCAATCAAATTTAGGTGTAGATAAAGCTTTCGTCTTTAGTAGTAGGTATAACAAAAGCCGCTTATTACCTATTACTTGGGTCGCTGTCATCACATTCAAAGGTAAGTTACGAGGAAGCCAATAAACTGGATGTCCCTGTGTTCTGTTGATCCAATCACGCGATGCCCCGAAATACCTTTCCCGGCATCGGCAAAATTTTCAGGTCGACAAATTTAAGCAGGTTCCTTTGTTTTGCTATGAGTAAACGCCGAAGTAGTGAACACTTTCCTAGCTACAGGAAATGTAAATGGCTAAACCGAGCATACGATGGTAAGTGGTCAGCATTGGCCATAAACACCAGTAACACAAGGTTTCATTGATGACATTTCATTCATGGATAAACCATTATTATAATGCTAAAGTATTCATTTGGTTGAACGCACTAATCTCAAATACGAATGGTTTGAGTTGGAAAATTATTTTTGTGTTAGGTCCTTTTATCCAGGCAGAATATAGGCTATGTAACAACGCTACCACTTATAGGAGGTGAGCATTGATGTGAAATGTTATAAAAACGAGACAAATATTCCAAAGTGATACGAAGTTCGCCGACTCTACTTGTACATTATGTATCTATATAAATAAAAATGAATTGCTGTACTTTCGTCTAGCTAAAAATTTAAAACGGCCGGACCGATTTGGCTAATTTTGGTCTTTAATTATTTGTGGAAGTTCAGGGAAGGTTTAAAAGGTAAGTAAATATAAAAATGTCAGGAATTGAATAAAACAACGACAATTTTATACGCGGTACGAAGTCTGCCGGATCAGCTAGTTTAAAATACAATCCAATATAGTGGAATAAAATGAATTTGTATTTATATATAACACCGAAGCTCATTGATAGCTATAAAACAATAAAGTTATGAAAATTGATTGACATACAGAGGAGATAATAGTTCTGAATTGTTTTGTTTGCCCATTTTTAAAAAGATAATTGAATGTGTCATGTCATGGTATTAAAGCTAATAATCGATACTTGCTCGGCATATATGAAGCTTTATACAATGAGGCAAATGACCTTAGTCAGTGAACATAGAAACGCGAATGACGGAGGGCACTATGAATAGTTATTTGATATTTCATCTTTTAAAAGTAACAAATGTGAGGTAAAAGTTGGTATGAGTACAAAAATAAAGTTTTCCCGGCTGACTTAAAACTAACTATAGAACATTGTTGCCTGGAAAGTTAAATATTTATGCGGAAAAAGTTGCAAGGTCTACTTAATTTATATTAACTTACGTTTATACAAACACTGAAGTGTGTTTACCCCCAATAGTTTGTGTCGAGAGTGCGTAGAAAACCTACACACACCTCTACTTTTTCATATGGTGGCCCAGCAATCTTACTCTACAATAACGTCTATTTTATTAACAAACCTTTATTAACTTCACTTACAACTATGCATGTAAGAGAATCTTACAATTTAAATTTAACCCACTTTCTATCATTCGATTTGCTTAAAATTTTATACATTCATAATTTTTAAAGTCTGGCGCGATAGACAGAACTATACGGCTAGCTATACGTCTTAATTATCTTAATAAAAACGCCGAGAAATAGTATTTAACTTTTTAGTTCAGGTTGCTATAATACATGTAGAAAATACATGTTTTTTTTAGTTTTTCTTTAACTATTTTAGAGGGTTTTGGGTCACCTTCTACGCACAAAGAATACATGTGGTACAGCTGGTACTACGCATGTCATTGTGTTTCAAAGGGTTTACGCGACAGTTTGTGATTCGAAATTAGGTTGATATTTAACGTGGGACACAATGAGAGACGCACCCATTTAAATACAAGGTTAGCACGTCGATGTGCTTACATATACAGATATGGTCTTGATTGAGAGTTGTCATCTATAAAAAAATACTTGACATCTACTGAAAAAAATAATTTTAACTGCCCTAAAAAAACTGTTATCTATAATGTAGTAATGAAATATAAAGCTGAAGAGTCTGTTTTGACTTAAAAATAATAATTTTTTATAGGATCTTTGGTTACTACTAAATAATTTTAAATAAGTTTTTAAACTTGACAAAAGGTTTATTCTGTAAATTATGTGCTACAGTGTACATGTTGGTGTCACCTGACCAGCACGCTCGAACGCCCAGGCTCGAGGACTTCTTCTGGACCGGGTCTGGTGACGGACCACCACCCCCCGACCTTTCGTTACCACTCCCAACCCCCTCCGCACCGATTGTCCGAACGACCACTGTTCTCGCCACCGTCTACCTCGACTCGTACCCTCCTCAAGTGAGTGTTTATTTAATTAAAAGACTGGGAACGGTATATTATAACCTTCTATTAATGTATGACATTTGGGAAAATATAAAGTGCTCTGCATATTAGAGGCAATCGTTATTCATTTTTTTTATTAAATAAGTTAGTACTAGACGTCAACCCAATCTGATGGTAAGTGGCGACGAAGTCTAAGATGGTGGAATTTGAATTTTTACGCGCAGATTGTTGCGTTATATTTTAAAAGCTTTAATTCATATCTGTTATAATCATTAACCACGACTTCACAATACACTATTAACAAACTTATAATTGGATTATGACTAGTATAACCATTTTTGTTAAAAGTCCTGTAAATTTTCCTAACCATTAAATTATGTTGACTTTGTATTGGAATTTACTGCAGAAAGTAAAATTTAACAGCCTTCGGTTCCAAATCCAGGCCGTGACGGATAAGACGACAGGCGATTGCGTGCTCAACTGCAACGATATAGGCATACCAGGCAGTCTAGAGCCAGAAATACCAGAGGATCGAAGGTACTGGCTGCTTACTGTGATCCAAGGCACAACGCCTGATAGCCTGCAGTTGAAGCTTGCTAGACTATACCAAAAAGCATTTTTAAGGTACGCTTTGACGTTTCCAACGAAATAAAGGTAAACGATTCATGTACCTAACTAATTTTGAAATATTTATTTTAGACAGCAAGAAAAGCACCTCGGAATCATCAAGTCATTAGATGCACCAACGTCTAGGAAGAAACACGACGTTCACTCATTCGTTGTAAATAAAGATAATAGTTTTAGTCAACTTAGCTCTAATAATGCCAACACTCCTGTAAAATACTATGAAATTCAAAGTTCCATAGTAAATTTAGATGATTCTCCTGTTAATTCAATTATATTAAAGTTGGAAAATAAATCTAACATAAAACTATTACATCCAGCCGTAGAAAATAAGACCGATAGCAATAATAGTAAATTATTTTTAGTAGATGATCTAAATAAATCTGTAGTAAATGCTGACATAAATCCAACCAAGATAAGTGAAGTGGAATCATGGATTTTAGTCACACCTACTGCTATAGTAAGAAAAAGAGATGTGACTGATAATGAACTGGAGGAATTTGAAAACACGAAAGAAGATATAATAGATTTGCCGTTAGAGGAGGAAACAAATAACGAGACATTATTGTTCAAGCGAGAAATTATAAAACCGGAACAACAGCCACCTGTGCACGTCCATATCCAAAATATTACAGAGGTAAGTCTTAATTCATTAACACAAAAGGCCATCATATTATTTAAGACATTACATAGTAGACGTACTTAAATATGATTGGAATTAAGGTATTAACGAATTTAAATTTAACGATATTATTAACGTCGCAGAATTAAATTAAAATTATTTGGAAAAAATGTTAGAGAAGGATTTATATTTCTTAAAGATTTCTTCTAAAGATGTTACTTAATTCAACAACTTGCGTGGTTTACGACTAACTCAACATTAAAATTTCTTATAGTACCTATATTACATTCATTTAATTAAGGATATATAACCCACTAATTCTTTGACCAAGGTAGTTCTTCATTGGGGATCAAATCTAAATTACATTCGATTTTCTAGATCCGTTGCTTTCTATATCAAATGAAAAAATATTATTTAGACTTTCTTTTCTCTTCTTTCCTAGCTAGTCATCAGTGATGCTTTTGATTACCAGTTCTTACAAATTACTTGATCTTACATTTAACTTCTAGTCATCAGAAACGGGCAGCGTCCAGATAGTATATGTAGTGCTGGTGGGTGGAAGGGCGGTGCCAGCAGCGGTGGCTGCCAGGGACATGAGGCTTGTCCGAGATGCGGAGGTAGCTCGGGAACTAGGAGCCGTGGTCACCACTAAGGCTGAACGTAAGTTGTTATTATCTGTTTCCTCTCTCTGACCGCTAGTGACCAAAATTTATTGGGCGTTTTTGTGCTTAGGAGGGCACCTTAAGCCGGCGGTCCCGGTTGTTATCGTAGCTAGCAGTCGATAAGCCATGTCGGAGGAATTTGGGGGGCTTAAAAACTTCCGACAATTGGATTAGCCACGAACCTCTGCACCAATCCGTGTAGTAGAGTATGGTCTAGACTTTTTCAGTAATGAGGAGACATCCATGCTCAGTAATGAGCCATTCATGGGTTGAAGGCATCTGTCTGTCACTCGTGAATACCTGTCATAGATAAAGGTTGAATTTTTGTTAATCTATCGTAGTAGTATTACAGTTGATTTCTCAACCCGTTTGCCAGCAGCATACCTGAAGGCGGCAGAGGGTTTGGAAGGGGACGTGACGACCACCGGTGTCCACGGTACGGAGTTGTGGGCGCTCGCCGTCGGCGGTACAATCGCTGTGTTACTGCTCCTTGTATTGCTGGCGTTGCTGTGTCTTGCTCATAGGTATGTATGCTGTAAACTTTAGCTTGTTTGACAAGACAAATCCTGCAGACTTTTTTCATGTAACTAGCGGGTTAACAAGCAGTCGAGCCACAGGATAAGTGATCAGCGTGGCTCATTATCATCAGCAACATCAAGGACGTTACAGATACATTGCTGGTGAAGGAACCAGTGAGAAGGAAACTGAATGACTGCTTCAGCAATTTTTCGCTGTCTTCTCTTGCTATTAGATTCAGGGAAGCGGAACAGATTGTATGGGAACAGATTGTAATCAAGCTTTAACTTTAGTAAGGGTCAGCTACTTGGCTCACTTCAGTTTTATCGTCGACCACAAAACATTTATTGCTCCTAAAAGCTTCGCACCCGTCAGATAAGGATTTTTTTATTACTTTCAATGTCTACACGCCTATCGTAAAGGCGGTGCCCAAAACTACTCTTATAAGTAATAATGGAGGGATGTAGTTAGCCTGCTGATAGGTAAAATATTGGAGAGAGTGGTATAAAATCGTTACATGCAAAACAAAATTTAAATGATTGCACAAAACAAAATCCGAGAGTTTGTTCATTTTTAAATTTAATTTTTACGAGCGATTTCTCTAATAAAAAGTAGCGATTATTTAACGTTGAACCAAATAAGATTACTAATTTAAATTGTATTTATACGATTTTTCTATCAACTTTCAGACTTTCAGACGTTTCCGGATTGGTAGGTACCAATCGGTAGGTACCTACCGATTACAGCCGCATATAATGTTTAAGGATTTGTATAAACAAAAGTTTAAGGATTCACTTTCACATGAATTGTATTGTAACGGAATAAATATGTTTTCTTTTTGCTTCCTACTCCAGAAAGAAGTCGTTGAAATCAGCTGAATCTCTACGGGCATACAGGAACGAATTGTTAAGGGAGGCGGAACGCAACCAGCTGAAACAAGTCCACGATGAAAAAGATGGCAGAGTTTGTATCAAGTTTTCTCTAATATGTCATTAACAGCAAAATTGTTGTCACGAAGTATCGTGAAAGAAAATTACTTGTAATTTGTGACTATTACATTTTTTAGCCTCGACCTATTATTAGTGGCATGTGATAAGGAAGACGTTCCAATAAATATAAACCAATTTACCAATATAAAATTTTCGCTGTGTATGTAGGGAATGGGAAATTACGAAAAATAGTCTTAACTTCTCTTTTATTTGTTTACATATTTACCTTAATAAATTTTACAGATTTTTTGTAAAATCTTATAAAAGGAACCTATCACCAGTGCAGTTCGTGACAGAATTCAGTTACACTATTACTACATCATCTTTGTGATAAGTCAATACCATTATATCAAAAGATTTTGAGTTAGTTGTAGAATCTCCTAAACAATCCATATAAAACTTGAGTGAAGTACATACAGCCTTGTTAAATTATGATATCATTTTCTTTCAGTTAATCAGCGTCGTGTCTCCAAGTAGGACACGACCCAGCAGCACGCTGTTGCCTATTTATAGGACAGGGAGTGCCTCAGGGTGAGATTTTGGGACCTATAATTTACCCTTTTATTTTTAATGACCGTGCACGATTCAATGCAATGAAAGTTGCACGTATATAAAATGATAGTTATATTAATAAAATATTTAGGTCATCTTCATCGTCGTCCGGGGTGTCTGAGGTAGCAGCCGCTTTACGCCGGCGTCAGAGGAAGCCCCATGCTCTTAGAATGCCGCAGAAAAAAAGAGGTCAGTAGTATAGCCCTCGTTAAAGTTTGTGATTCACGAGCACTATGTATCACATACACGGAGCCATATTTTTTGTTGTTGGTCCACTTTTTCATTTGAAGGCGTTCTTGGAACCAGTATTTTGGTAAAATTTGTTAAAGACATCATCATTTGTAACCAATAATACTGCTCACAAAGAGATTCGTTCAGTTAATATAAAAAGGGTGACAAATGGATTAATGAAGTCGACTACGTTTCACTAAAAGTATTAACGCCTAAATTACATACGAAACATTTGCCAGCCTCTTTTAGGACAATCAATTAACTTTAGTAGGTATCATAGATGGTCCAAGGTTTAGCGTAAAACCACATTTTGTAGTAAGGATTTTGTTTGGTCCATGGTCTAATAAAAGTTTAAACCGGTACTGTAGCTAGTTCACGTTTTCATAATAAGGCCGTTACACTTTATTAACATAGAGCTTAAAATACTTATGCTATCATAAGGAAGAATTGGTTGAGGCTTCTAGTCCAAACTGGTTTTCAATGTCATATTGCTGCATACTCGTGGTATATCGATGCCACTTCGATAGATTAACATACAAAAGTTAATGTCATTGTGTGTGTAGTGGGCACTACAGACAGCCTGCTAGAAGCGGCCGGGCTGGACAGCTCTGACAGCGGGCAGCCCTCCGCACCACAAACTCCCACCTCCTACCTCTCAATGCCATCTGTCGTCGCTTTCCCCAGGTAACTAACAGTTGCTACTGCCATTCTATAACACTGATTATTTTATCATAATAAAGCGACAGACATTGTCTTGATTGAGTGCTTTTTATAGACAGCAAATTTAGTTTTTTTCGTTAGCTGCATTGAGATGGTTTAAAATACAGACTCCGATCTCATGCTGGCAGAATGTCATAAGAGGCGACTGAAGTCGATCTGCTTAGTAAGACTTCACGTAAGGATTATATTATCAATATTAATATTGGTATTATCTTTTCGTGAAGTCCACTTGACGGGTCAACTAGTACACTATATATTATATTATACTTATTTTTAGACATAGATCATCTACATTTTTAACGTTAATCAAT
>DWJN01000293.1:0-26573 GCA_018248895.1 Carystus phorcus
TGAAGCTGTTTGTACAATTTATTTATTATTCGAGACATCAACGTATACATTTCGACTTAAAAAGATATTTGTTTATACGTCAGACAATTTTAATTACATCTTGTATTTTCTACTTTCATGATTAATTAAGCATTCGTTTTAGTGAAGATATACTCATCCTGGTACATATTTTAATAATAAAGCATTTTTAGTTTTCTCTGAAATTGTGGCCAGTAAGAAATGGGTAGAATGTATTTTTGATTTTGTACCAGATGAACAAAATTAGGCACATAAGATGACATGATGAATAAAATACTGTTTGTAAGCTTTGTACTGAATATACTCAGGTGTTTGGTATAGATATTTAAAAATAAGAAATAAGCACACAGTTTATCGGAACGAACAAGACAATAATAGGTTTCTCATTTTGAGCTAGCTTTGTAAAACACTTACTCCTTTTATCTGTAATGATGAAACATTTTTGGAATTTTGGACTCTCGTATTTCTTTTCTTGAACTCAAGTCGCGTTCAATTATAATAAAATCATGTGCAAACTGGAAATGAATTACTTTTAGCTAGGGCTAATCTGTAGACCCGAAAGTACTTTATAACATTCTCAACGGTGACGTCTCTAGTATTTTGAAAGAAAATTCGATTTAAGCAGTGGGATAGTAACGTTGAGTATGCAAACTGAGTTTTTTAGTTTGGCGGTTTGTTTGTGTTAACATTCAGGGAGCTGGCCCCGATGAACAATGAACAGTATACCATGTTTGACCTTTGTCTTTTCCATAACAGTTGTTCACGTTACGTACAAGGAATGATCCTTATAAAGCTAGGAGTTTACTAAGAGATATATTTGCCAATTTTTCTAAGCGACTCACTACTGGATGTAAACAAAAAAGTTTAATGGAATATTTTATACGTTTACACACCTGCTTTATACGAATACGTAAACGTCGTGTTTCGGTTTAAAATAAACATTACAAACTACACAATATATTTTTTTTTATAAATTATTCATATTATTTAAATATATCGCGGAACGAGTTTCTTGATCTATCTAAATAGTTAACATAGACCATAGACAATCCAATGCAATAAATTAGGTATATCAAAATTGTCATATTAGGATTTTTGACGACATGGAAATTAAATTTGTGTGCCTACCATATTGTTTTTAATTTTTTATAAGTATTTGAATATGTTTTGGGTTATAAATAAGGTGTATTTATTTTGTGTTAATTGAAATCCTTTATATACGTTATGAGTTCAAGAAGCGTCATGGGGTAAAGTAACATGAAAGTAGTGATCGTTTTTTCGTTCGTCGTGTAATATTCTATAATTTAAAATACTTTACATAGGCACTATAGATCAATGATTTAAGAGTTCACAGGAAAATTTATAGTCGATATTTATAGTAAAATATATAATATCTCCGTGTGAGAACCTTTTAAAATAACCTATAGAAACCATCTATAGTTAAGTTACATAAGGTAAAAGTTACTTCATTGTTGTTCATAAAACTTTAATTTAATCCCAAATGTAACTCAATTTCCCCTTATACATATCAGTGACATAAAATCTAAAGACTTAATTGCCGTTTTAAATATAAGCTACTGTCATAAACTGAATTGAGCGCCATTAACCATTGATTGCTATTACCAACGATAACTGTTAAAGAAAGGCATATATGAATATACCAGATTAGGTAATTTTGTGTGGTTCAAAAGATAACCCCTAAAATTAAATAAAGATATCGTGAAATGTTTTTAACGTGGTTTGTATGGCTTCTTTATGGGGGAACTGTGTTACGTATTTCTAAATATAATATCATAACTGTGTGGTGGTGCTATCATAGGATAGGGTCTTTTCAATCTCATATAGATTCGTATTTCAAAACTTTAACCGAAATCTAGCGTCTAGTATAACTTGAGATGAATCTAATATCAAAGTTTGATCGTGGTTTTAGGTATTATAATCTATGTATGTGGTATAAGGTATTCTTTCGCCGTATCATCTCGATATAAAAGCACCTTTCCGAAACGGTGGTAGAATCAAAAAAATTACGTGCATGCCTATATTGAAACACCTACATGAATAAATGATTTTGAATTTTGAATAGTTCGGATAGTTCGCTAATCTTCGTTATTTTTTGTATGTTTTGTAATATGAAATCAGATGTGTACTATATTTGTAGTACATATTCCAGGGTGGTCTCCGATGGCCGGAGGTACCATTTATAGCTCACCCCTCACTGTCCCCTGGGGAGTAGCATCGCTGTAAAACTGACCAATAAAAGTTCATTATCTATTGGTTGTTCACGCTTCCAAGTTTTATTATTTTATGGCGCTCCTGTGAAACGCCATAAAACGTAGTGTAGTTCAGCGGATTGGTGACAAATTGCGGTGTTGACTTTATGACTGTGTAAGAGGGTAATAAATTAGCCTCGTTTCAGTTCGTTTTATGTACTAACCGATAAGTTAACTGCGGTATAAGCCTTTTGATACCTCGATATTTGCGTCTCTTCTAACTAGATGGCGTTAGTGTTCCTTATTCGTGTTAATAGTTATACTTATTACATTTACATTACATTTAATAATACGCAGTGGTATCTAGGTATAATATAGTTAAGATATCTGACCTTATCGGAAACGAACCCAGAAACTTTCTGTTTAGCAAGTAGTGTGGTATTAATTAAATTACAGAATCATTAATACTAACACAACTCATTAATAATTAAGGAGTAAATACACGTTCACATTAAGTCAATAATTAACTTTAGTAATAATGAACATGGATAATAAATAAGACTATTAAACCGTCTACAATTTCATACCTATTTACCTATCGGTACCTTTAGGAACTATACTGTGACGATTAAACTGTGGGTTGTAAGGATGCAGAAACATAAAAAATGTCAACAGCAGTCAACCAAGAATTACGAATATGGTCGAGAGTTTGAGTAATGGCTGTCATAGTAACTTCGAAGTAATAAATTTATAAACGGAAATAAATAAACTTAATAATGAATTTATTCATAAAATGTTACAGCTGTTTAAGCTTGTAACTGTTACACGATTTATTCCATATTTAATATTCAAGCCTCGTTTTCTAACTCGTTAAAATTGGCATTACATTCGTCGAAATAGTTCATAATTGTTGAGGTGACAAACTTCGTAGTTGACCGAGTAAACTGCACTAAATGAGTGATTGAATTTAAACGAACGTTTAAGACGACGTTTCAGCCGTGTAATCACAGGTCTTACATGGTAGTTGATGGGTGTGGTTGGCATTATGCAAAATGTACTAGATCTAAACGCAGAAGCTGATTAGGGCTACCAACTGTATGATAGATTAACTATATTTGCATTATGTTTCTATACACTGCAATAAGTTGGTTGGTTATGTTAGATACTTGTATAAAAATAAAAAAAAAAATGCCGCTTAATATTGTTTCCGTAACTGTTAGTTCATTCATTAGCCACGATTCAACATGATTTATTAAAAATAATCTATCCAGCTTAATACTGGCTTTTGAGATTAAGATAAATTTAATCGAAGTGGCATAACAAAGGTAGATATTAAGTTTATTTGTTTAGTGAAATAATAAGTAACACCGAAATTTATTGTTTTTTTAACTAGGTACTTACTTAGAAGATTTTTTATCCTATTATTTTATAAACGATGTCAATTTGTAATAATATAGTTTATGCCCCTATTCAATAGAGAATTTATTTAAGGGATTAGAAATCGATTTTTCAAAGTCTAATTTTCTTTACAAAAATGTAGTAGATGTGTTCTTTTAACATTAATTTTACGAAAATTTAAAGACATTCCCGCGCAATAAATTAGGTTACTTATCTTAACGTATAAATTAGCTAAGTTATATCAATAAGGGTGCGAAATATTTTCTATATTATCGTAATACGAGCTAATGTGTTAACCCTAATTTTGAAACAGTAGCTTCCGATAACTGGGTCTATTTACGCAATAGACTTAGACCTTAATTATTGTATTTGAACGAGCCGAGCTTGGTGTAAGCTACTCCGGTATTATTTGTCTAATAGTTACGTATCATTTTTAAGTGCAACGTTGGCCGGTAGCTTAGGTTCATAAATAAAACAACACCATATTTACATATAGTGATTTAAATACCTAAGTGGTTTTATTATATTTTTTGGTTGAGGTGTAGTTTTCAGCTAAATACATAGTTTTTGTATTTTTGTATTGCATGTAAAGTGAATGTTTCAGATTTATGTGAATACTACGGTTCAAAATAATTATCATTTGTATTTTCGATATAACTTTTTATAAGGTTTTTTTCATATAGTAGTAGTACAGTGAAGGACATACTTGTCATTTACGTTTGATTTTTTTCTTTACTTTAATATGAGACCATAAAATCTAAGGTTCTCAATTTGAGTATGGTATGGTATGGTATAGGTACCTACATATTATACTTAGTACCTACCTACAATCAATATGAATGAACATGAAAATAATTCTCTTTATTTACAACTTTTATTAGGCATTTTCTATCTTTCTTCTCTATTGGCCAATAAAGAATCTGAGTTATGAAAATCTTCTTGGGCGACGATGACCACTGTTAAACAAGTGGCTTTAGGTTTCTCGTGTGTCAGCAAAAAATACAAGAAGATTCAATTGATTTTTATAGTCTACACTTTGCACAGATGATTAGTGCTTATAATAGATTATAGCAGACACGTTTGCTACCAGAAAAGGACTGATTAGTTTAAATCCATCAACCGTATCGTTCTGACCATACTTAGGTTTAGTAATTGCGTGGCATCAAGAGGAAAACCTCAATTAAATTTCAGCCTTACTTCTATGTTTATAAGGATCATTTGGCGAAGTTTGCAAGGTATCGCTAAGCCAAGCGCGTCCAAATGACAAAATGGTATAAATTAGAAAAGCCCTAAATTGTTGGAGGTGTTTTAATTGAAATAGCGGATAGTAATGCGTGGAGCTTCGCGCATGCGTTTCAGTAAGATATGTCAACGTAAGTCCTTATTTAGGTACTCTATATTTGCATGTTCATATGCAAACTTATTAAATTTCTTAAATGAGCTCTCATATTTTACATTTACACAAAGATTTTATTGGTTTTAGTATTTAGACCGATTTGTAAATTGTAAGCGATAAAAAATTTTGAAAATCATGTTTCACTACAGAGCATGGTTCCTCATAATTTTGAGGGGATCTAGAGCGTACTTGACCACGCTGCTCTAAAGTTGGTTGGTAAAGGCGTTAGTGGCCAACCCATTTTTATGCCGCCCGAAGGCCTCCGACGTGGTTTAACGATTGCTACGAGTATCTACGATAACAATTGGGGCTCGCGGCTTAACGTGCCCTCTAAAGCACGGAAATGCTCAAGAAATTTTTGTCACTAGCGGTAACCCATTCAAGCACCGACCGCTCTCGCAGTTGCTTAACTCCGTCAATCCCTTAGAATAAAGACGAGCCGCCGGGCCATAAGTGATTCAATTTAATTTTTATGTATTTAGCTAGGTACTAATAACTTATTGTAAGAACTGTTACATATTTTTTATGTAGTCTATTATTACGTTAGTGTTTATGTACATCAAAGAAAAAATTACGTAAGGATTAATTAGTACCTACTTAATGAGTTTTTAATGTAATATTATAACATTTATTTCAATTATAACATAATACTTGAGAACACACTTAACTAAGTATTTTTGTACAATAGTTCTGTATCTAGTTAATTACAAATTCAACTGAGATTCATATCATAACACGCTACGCCTTTACGATTCCGTTAAAAAGCGATACAAATGCAAATAACCTTACATTATGACTTGTAGACTCCGTAATAGGTACATAGTTGATAGAATTTAATTGTCTATTTCACATTATTATTGTACCTTTTAACAGTAATTTTATTGGTTATCTTTTCAAATAATAACCTAGTTATTAAGGAACCTAATTAAGACTTATGAACAATTTTAGAATATTTGGAGGAGCCCGCCTCAGTAGGTACACTGTAATACTATTATTTAATTATTATTGAAAGTTGTGGGTTGATACAGTATCTATAGCCAGGAGTCTGCTTTAGAAGGAAAGTTCCGCTTTTCAAAAGTCAGTTGTCACCTATAGATCTATTCTTGATCGAGAAATTAATGTCCTGATTTTCGCAAGCCTCCTATGTCTAATTGAGAGTTAAATAAGGAAAATGAATAGACTTGTGAAGTATTATCCATACATATATTTAATCAATATATTATCTTTATGACTATAGTAAGTCACTGAATATTTCCTAAAGAGTTTAATCTATTTTGATATTTTTTGTCTGTTTCGAGTTTTGAAAATAGACTTAGTAGATTTGGTTTAGATTTTAGATGAGAAACTCGAATATATAGTGTTTTTAATTCATTTAATTATTTATCTCTATTGTATCCATCTCTGTTTATACATTGTATATAAAATACTCGTAAGTACAGGTAGGTACTATAGGGTGATATCTGTCGAATCCGCTAGTTTACAATTTCAAAGCGTACATTAATCGGAAAAATCGTGATTATAAAAGAGGATGTTCGAGGTCCTTTTCAATAGGTACCCAATATCCATAGCATTTGCAAGGCTGATGAATGCATCAGGATATACTCGCACGCGCATAGGATATATATATATACATATACATGTATATACATATGTATACATAGCAATTCATGATTTAACCGTAACTCGGTCACTCCTGCAAAAAGGGGTGCTTCAAGCTCATTATAGAATCAGACCGTATTGTTAGATAGCATCATTAATCTTTCTCAAAAGTCCTTCAACTGTCTAAAATAAGTCGATTAGAACACCAACCCCTAAATTTGCACTTAATCGGTTGAGTAGTCACAATATATTTTAAAAAAGTATTGATGACAGACGAATTTATTTTTACTAGCTGTAAGCAGTGCGGTCGCTGCGCATATTTAAGTAATAGTTTGTAAATTTAATCAAATTTAAGGAAAAACTAGCAATCGTTAGGTGAATATACAAATTAATCAGGTTTTCTGACGCGCGAACAGCTAACATATAATTTCCTATGAAGGAAAACAATCAACATTTTCGAGTGTAATTCATAAATGTGTCCGATCGATATTACTTTGTACCAAAACCTTCTTCAGAGAATTCTGAAAGAAGATGGTAAAGACATCAATGCTTTACCTCCTACCATTTCAGAGCCCATGAAGGACAAATAAACAAACATTGATTTATTTAGGTATAGATGTGAATGGCGGAGAAACAAACATGTGCCACGTGGTGGTAAGAGGTCACCTTCGTCTATGAACATTAATGACACAAAAAGCATTGCCAATGCGTTGTCGGTCAAAAAATATAAAAAGAAAGTTCGAAAGGTTGAAATAGTTTCAACTTCAATAAATATTTTATCAATAGAAGGATAGTTTGAAAGATTGAAATAATTTTAACTTCAATCATTATTTAATCAAAGGTTAAGAGGATGAGTTAAGGATAGTAAATAGTTTTTAAGTCATTTATTGACAAGCAAATAGACCAGGTATATGATAATTGTGATTCTTGTGCTTCTTTATAATTATTAGTTAATGCTTGACTACAATCCCACGGTCATATACGGTGATACATTATTATCGTAATAAAGCGCATTAACTTAGAAGACGCCTTTTCACTCTTGACTTGAAAACAAAAGCCCTAAGTCATTAACGTATCATTAACAGCTTGATTTTATTCTCAAATAACAATGAATATTGTGCAATGAACCTGAATAAGTGTTACGAATCCTTAGTGTGGTCACCTGATACTATTACGAAGCGATACGATGATTTCTAAATAAAAGCTCTGTGTAAGTTGTGTTGATGTACAAACGGCAAAATTATTGAACTGTCACTTCTCAAATTTCTATGTAATTTTCTTGTTCTATTTTTAAATTGACACCATAGTCCAATAAAAGGTTAGTTTTAAATTTACGACGAAAAAAACAGAGTTATATCAGACAGTACTTAGACGAACGAATCGGTTATTTAGTTAACATTTTAAATATCCTTTTCATGGTATAACGAAAGTGCTACCTCTATAAGAAGGATAGCGGAGAGGGGAAGGGCAGATCTAATAAGAGTGGTGATTTAATGGTATGCGAGTGTAGTACTATTGGATACTCGACGGCTATTCGATGAGTACTCGAATTATAAACCTGTGTAAGTTATGAGTTGTAAGTTGTATGTAAGTTAAGTATGTGTTAAGTTATGAACTATTTGCGTCTGAAGCCTATAGTTAGCTAAAGCCTAGTTTTTCTATATAAGATTAAGACGAAAGTGATGTTACAGCAATATGAGGTTTAATTCATCAGCAAAGTAAATTGGTATGTAAATATTAAGTAGGTAGGGATTTTAATGTAGATACATTTAATTTTTAATTAATCTTATTAGAGTTCACAGTATTTTTGAAATATGCATTTACATATGTATAATTTGTTGTTACGTCAATATTGTAAGTCTCATATTTCTTACTTATGAATTTTTATTCTAACTTAATATAAGTCTTATAAGAATTATAGTAGGATAGCAGTTAAGAATATCATAGATACCTATTCGAAAGTTTTATTGGACAAAATTCCATCATCTACCAGTTAGAGAGTTACAAAAAACATTTTTGTCGTCTTCATTATTATTTATAATCCATATACATATATCTACACATTTTCACTTGACAATATTATTATTTTAATACGTATTACATATGCCAGTGAAATGCCAGATATTTTTTCTTACCCAATGTTTTTTCATGAGAAATCGTAATCTTTTTGTCTATCAATAATACAAAAAAATCGAATGAGAATCTAGCGAGAATGAAACCGATAGTAACAAAACGGAAAGAGTAAGTACCAACTCAACCAAATAATTGCTATTCTATTCACACCGAGAGGGCGATTTATGCTCGGAATTATTTCCTTGTTGTTTTATTCGGGGATTTGTCACACCCCCGCGTTTATAATTACCCCAGATATCGAGTAACTTTTTAGATTGGATTTATGTAAAAGGACTCGCTTCTGTTCCGTGGATTAGAACTGTTTTGTGGCCGTAATTGGGTGGATTTTGGTAAATTGCTACATATTTTGTTACTCCACGCTTGCCCATGTATGGATTTAAGTGAACACACGTATATTTACATTTGTTTAATTTGCACTAAATTACATACAGGTCAAGTTAAATAGTTTTTAATTTATTTTTAATATGCAACTTTCAATTAACGAAAATACATTAATAATAACAAATTGTTATTTTTGTACTAAACGTGCATAAGTATTCAATATTTCGCTAATAATTCATTTAAAACCACTACAAAACTATCACTAACGCCATCTAGTGTTGTGGGGTAAACAACTTACTATATACATTTCTGTCTACAAAATTTTTCAACTCTTCTCGCAACTTGACTTTTCATCGTTGACTTTGGCTGATTATTTATTATTAGAAGCTCTATAACAAAGAAGATATTAAGGGCACACAGTTGACATTTCTTATAACAAACTAGTTCACCATCATATACATAGATGGCGCTGAATGCAACCGACGACACTTGACTACAGAAGTCTATAAATTTCTTGCGCATTACTTTTTGAATAATTCCATATACGGTTTCAGTTTGTGACATTTATTCCGTAAAATTTTTTTTTGCTTTGTTTAAAGTTCAAGCATCCATATATCCATTAATATAATGGAACCATGCATATTAGGAATATTATTTACCTTTCACATCAAGTATATTGAAAGACAAAGCTAACAACCGAAATCTACTAATTTCCTTTTTGAATTACTAAACAATTTGTCAGGTATAAAATATTTTCAAATAGATACTTACCTATGTATTTACTTTTCTTAATAGAGGTGTAGAATTAATAGATTAGACATTATTATACTTTGTTGTGTTACACGATAGACTGTATTATTAAAAAGTTGTTTTAATTTGTTACACAGGTTAAATCGCAACGATAAAGATTTATTCATTGGAATCAAATCGCAATTCAACTAGCTTCTGAAAATAAACGCATGCTACACTAGCGGCATCGCTTGAGCTCGTAAAACATCTATTTTACGACGTGACGACCTCGAATGCCTCATAAAAAGTTCACCGATTCAGTCACAGATGGCGCCACGTGTAGTTTGAACGATGCGCCATCTACGCTCAAAATAGCTTTGTTATTTTATGCTTGTTCCTTAAGAGGTTATGGTTTTATTTTATTAGTATGTCTATAAAGTTACGGGCTGAGGCTTTTGCTTCTCGAATATGGAGATATCGGAGGGTGAATGGTCGTCTAAAGACAACTGAGCGACTTTTATTGTTCGTAAATTGGTTGTAAAATTATGACTACGGTCATATTGTGCGTAATCACGGCGATCAGCTGGTATTTTATGGGACAAATCACTTTATTGCTTTAAGTGATGTTTTACGAAGCCATAAAGCTTCATTGAAATGAATGTCGAGTCGTCACTTTCTATTAAGAAGTTATAGCGATTTAAATAATTGAACTTTTATTTAGTAATCTTTTGTCAGGTTAAATAAAATAATGTCAACTTATCTTAAATATAACAGTTTGATTCTAAATATATTATTCACAGCCTTGTTTATTCATATTATAACACACTTTGTATAGGTAGTTAGGTATGTATGTAATAATATAATTAGTAATTATTATAACTATAATAATTTATGCTTAAGTATATAAAAATAACTTTATTAACTGTCTTTTCTAATATATCATTTTTTTGCATCAACGAGAAGAGGCCAGGAAAGTCGGTAAATCTACTAATAAAGTATTACTTTGATTTATTGATCACATGCAGCTATTCGACAACAGATGGCGCTGCTTGTTAAGTTCAATTTTATTGCACCGTATTTTTTATAGTAGGTATTACTTAGCAAGCAAAAATAAGTTTAAAATTACAAAACGATACCGATTCTTTTATTATTAAAAAATCAATTGTTTATCAAATTTAATTCCAATTTATTTAATCCCGCTTTTTGTTTAATAGCTTCAACTATTATATCCTGTTAAAAAACGTTTACTACCTAAACCGCAAATACATTATACTCTTAAATTGATCTTAATATCGATTTAAATACCTACTTAGGACCGCACGCACTTAAAGTGTATTACTGTTTACATAATAATCTCATATAACAGCCACTGTTCGGATCGCTGCAAGGTTAGCGGTGGTCGACTAATTATTTGTTTTACGACAACTTTACGATTATCGTCACCGTTAAGTTGACTTTTACGATCGGTTAACACCTCACCCTGCGATTGTGTTCTGATTTACCGTCGTGTTCAACTATGAGGAGATAAACGACACGCGATTAAACCGCCAAATTTGTCCTCAACTTTTATAAATCGATTTTTAAACTTCAGCACGAATTTACGCAATGTTTTTATTACTTAGGTTATGTGGAAGTGTAAATAATTGAATAAATAGATAATAACAGCAAAATCCTCTTTATTGTTCCAAAAATGCATGCATAAATTATGCATGTATCATCGATTTGTGAATAGTATCTTACATATTTTTGTTATATATCATAGTCCTATCTCCTATATAACAATTACGACAATAGTAGATAATCACTAATTTGTAAACTTATTGTACCTACTACTAACTTAGGTATATACAATTGTTTAATACAGTATTATATTTTTTCTAAGGCATTAATTCCTTCAACTCCATTTTTTCGGTTATCGTTTCTCGTTACTCTGTGCCAATGAAACACATGGCTTCCCTAATTTTATTGCCACTTCAAATTAATTTTGTAAACACATAAACCCTGTTATTCGTTCGGCCCGTTTGTAGATGGCCGTACTTGGATTTTAAAAACCTTTTAGTTTACTCGTTTATAATAAAGTCCCTATTTAATTTTTATTATAATGTTCACGAAGAATCACACGGTTATGTATCCATTAATGTTATAAATTTATTGTTATCTGATAAAAATTTAATTATTATAAGGTAATAGTTAACAAATACCTATCGTAATGACCTTGATTAAAATATATTGTCTATAACATTGACGTAACAACAATTAACATAAGTTATTTATTAAACTAATAATTTAATAGTATGTCTATGGTCAAAAATATTTATGTTATCGATAAACGGGCTTACGATCCACGTGATCAAACCATTCAGTTATTATTAATATAAATTCATCACCAATTCGCTGCCGATGAAGAAACCAACGCCTTCTGCGTAATAACTACTGATTCTCATACACTACAGTTGTAATAATTTTACTGCTGATTTGTAACTAGCCGGGTAAAAATGCCCGGGTGCAAAACCACTGTCGGGATTGAACCGGGTGGTAGAGAGACCAGGGTCTTCAATAACCGGGATCATTCACCATAGCTCCCATATTTAGTACCAAGCAGAGAGGTTGGCTTGGTCAAAGATAAATTGAGCCCCTATAATACTCATATTAGAGATAACCTTTCGTGTCAGATACGAAAAGGTTCTAGAAAACTAATTAAATAAACCTACCTACTTGTTTCTGTTAATTGAATTTAGCCTAAATATATGAAAATTACGAGGCCCAGGTGATTAATAAAACTTTGTTAAGGAGAGATGAACATAATAAATAGGAATATATTTTACAAGCCTTTGGTGCTATAGAAATGATTAATATTTGTGTTAGTTAAGTAACGAATTAATATCAATTGTTAGTTGATGTGTTGTGTTGAAATTACATTAATAATAATTATTAATTTATCGTTCCATACAATTATTATTTATAATGTTTCTATATCTTCCTTTTTAATGACTCAATTCCTAAAGAACTTTTTTAAGTCATTCCTTAGTATTCATTAATGTTACGACGTTCTATAGCATACAATATTTATATCAATTCATTCACGAGTAACATTGTGAATTACTATTAGAGTCGAACCTGAGACCCGCCGAGCGAGATATCAATATAACCTTCAACTGTTTTTTAATAATTTAGGAAGAATTTAATCACAACTGTTATCAAATTAAAAATAACCGTTATAAGACTAAAAGCTGAGGATTAAAATAAAAATAAAGTGGACATGTTTTTCGCGACCGTACCGACCGCCTATCGCTATGAGTAAGTTATGGCCGCTGTAGGGTGAGTTACACCCTGCTTAGGTCACGTGGCCCGAGAGAGATGGATCTATATAAATAATAATACGCGCGACAAAGACAGATGATCGTGGGGCGGTAAGTTATCTTCGTTTCATTCAACCCACACTTGCAAAGCTCGAACGTCCGTATAGATCAATAAAACTACTTTATCTCTTTTTGGCACATCCCTATCCCGTCGCCGACTTCCTAGAACGTTTGTGTCATGCTTTCTCCATTAAAAAAGAAATTCGCAAACTTAAAGCAACAATCTTGTTACAATAGTTTCAAAAATTGAACAAAAGTACAAGAAAAATACCGTGACAATTGTAAAGAAAAGATCTGCACTTAAATAAACAATGGAATGGCATTAAAAAGAATATTGTTATTGTTCTTTTTATTTCAAAAAACGAATATTTTAACGGTTCAAATTGCACAAGTACAAAGGTAAACAAAAAACGTTTGTTTATGGTTATAGGAAAGGAAGTTGCGAGGTAAGAAGCCACAGGTACGGCATTGTAAACTAGTTTACAGACAAGCCTCACTACAACTGGTAGTTAGCACGAAAATAATTGAAGTTGTTAATTCCGCTGCAAGCTGTAATTTCAGTGTGAAGTGATGTTGCCTACATGATTTAAGCGGCCTCTGTAAACCTAGCAGGTTTGTAACTCTGTTATGTTTTGAACCAAGTATGCTATTTTCTGTTTAAAAGTAACTTTCAAAGGCTTCATTATATTTTCAGATATAAAGTCACGTGACATATTGTGTATCGCTATCAATAAACCGTTAGTTTCATGATTTACGTAGGTACTTAAAAATACTGCGACAATAGCGCACGCAAGGACATCTCTAAATTTTGCCGTTTTCGCAATATTTTTTATTGCTGCTCCTCTTCTTTTCATCTTAGCGTGATGTTATACCTATAGCCTTTAGCCTTCCTCTATAAATGAACTATTTTTCACTAAAAGAATTTTTCAATTCGGTCCAGTAGTTCCTCAGATAAGCGCGTTCAAACAATCAAACCAACAATCAATCAAACAAAGCAACAAACTCTTCAGCTTTATATTACTAAGTACCTATAGATATAAATTCAGCGTCAAGACTGTTACTTGTTTACCTAAATTGATATTACTTTCAGTGACATTTCGAACCTCCTTCATTCAGTAATCAATAAGAACAGTGAAATGTATAGAATCGACACTTATGATGCTATAAATGGTTTGTCTTCTCTATCGATTTCGATGCGTGGCCGATAGCTGAATTAGCATGGAAATGTGGTTGAATTTATGTATCTTAGAATCATTCCCGGACATGTCTTTATTGCATGTCAGAACTGTTAATCCGTGTATTATTTTACACATTTTATGACTTTCAAATATACCGTATATTTAAGTATGTATACTAACATTTTTTATTTACTTGCCTACCTTTACCTTTACCTTTAGGTCTATTAATTTTTATTAACGTTTTAAAGTTAATTGTTTTGCTCTTGTTTTATATTTTTTGTAGTTGTAATAAAACTTTGAAATGATTTTGTTAATGATTTGAAATTGTAATTCTTTTATAAAATATAACCTTATATTTTTTTATAAAATACACCATAGTAATACAATGAGCTAATAGTATTACGAATCTGCTGATAAATATTTAACCTTACAAAAGTGTACCCTCATCTACAAGTTTGATACAACCCTTAACGAGAGAGGGTGGAAACGCTCGTTTTTAAGGGTTGATACTGTGGCGTAATTTGGACGATCGCCTTCCGGTATCACCTAATAAAGTAATTACTCGGGTTACACCGCCTCCGCACTCTACAATCAGTGGTAGCGTTCACAATATAATTGTAGAGTCGGACTCTTCAATGAGCAATCTACTTTACAGATTTGTTACTCGAAGTGTACTGTTACTTTTTTAACAATATATTGTGACGTTGTATAATATACTGGTTTGTTCTGTAGGAAAAGGGCTGTTATGTGTTTAAAATAATATGTTTCATATTAAGTAAAAATACACTGTACATTTAACATTATTTTTATGTTTCTACTTAGTTAAAAATTATCAAGGAAGGTATGCTTACATAAGATTCGTCATTCAACAAAACAATTAGATATAATTATTTTCTAAAATTACCTATACGAAACTAAACATATCTTTTAATTATAAACAGTTTATTGTCAGCACCAAAAAATGCTTCCAAGGAATATTAATGACACATAAAACTTAAATGTATGAATAATCGTACAGGCCCAGAAAATTTATGAAAGCTTGATAATGTTTTCCCTTTGTTACTTTAATCAATTTCCATCTACTTAATTTATGAAGCGTATGCCCCTTGGCATTAAAAAAATAATAAAAATACCTTACGTGTAAATAGTGTATACTGCCTCCTTACGCACTAATTAGATGTTTTAAATAAGTAACTATCTAGGGCCATAAATTATATGTGTACGTAATTACGAGTAGCGTCGACGATATCCTTCTGATAATAGGTAATAATGTTGGTAGTTTTTGATGCGTACGTTTTAGAGTTCTGTATATGAGAAAATAACATATCGGTTTAAATTCTGACTTATAACATATCGTTTCACAACTTCAGAACGGATATGTTTAAATTTTGTATAGGTATCTTATAATATATTTTGTATAGTTATGTTCTTTTACTAAATTGAAAGTGCTCATAATTGAAGCTAAATAATTGACGAAGTTACGCAACTGCGGGAAGTTCAAAGGTGAACAAATAATTCAAAAATGTTTCAATGCTTTTAGAGGGTATGTTTCGCTGTCAATCACGATTTTTATCGTAAGATAGCATTGGTTAAGTCATATTGGAGACCTGCAAAAAAACTTCCTTCGGTTGTTTAGTATTGATTTTATCAACTGCATTGAAGCTTCGTGGTGGAATATGTTCGACTCTTTCAGTCATAAGAATGTATCTGTAACCCGTTAAAGTTTATAGGCAATAAATAAAGCAAGAGGGAATAAGTGGTTACCCAATTATGAATTACTACTAAACAAATTTTGGTCTTGTTACCATATATGAAAAAAGAAATGATCATACATCATGATATGAAATTTGCTATACGGAACCATGTCATTCGTACATTCGTTTCGATCTTTCGAGCATTTATTCTTGTGAAATAAATAAGTACAACGTTTAAGTTCCAGTTAAGGGAATAGGTAATGTTAATGATAATGATTGTTTAAATAGTACTTAGTTGATATGTAACTTCTAATATTCGATAGTCAATGGATCTTATGGTTATATTACCTAAATGGATATCAATATTAACACGACTCACGTTGAGTAAATCTTTTTATTACGTTTCTGTATTTGTATAGAACATAAAAAATTTTGAAACACATTTTCTGTTATTTCTTTTTTCTTTTTGATAATTATACGATATATGTACATGTAATCAAAACATACAGTCATAAAAGCCACAGACAAATCTATGCTATAAAATTGTAAAATTACGCAGATCTATCCATTCTATTTAATTCGAGAGTAACTTAAATTTTTCCATCCAATTTATTATACAACCTCATTTTTATTTCGGCGAAATCAAGTTAATTCTTCAATATCCATTTCTCTTGTCTCCCCCACTTTATCTTGGAGATCAAGATGCGTGACAAAACTGGGAACGTCCCATAAAATAAGTGGATGTGTGACACGCCTGCGCACCGCATGTGTGAAAAAAAAACGAGAAATATCATCATAAATTAAGGGTAATAGCTTTTAAAGTATAATTTGAGTATACACTACTTATCTTTTAAATGTACTCAAATTTATCAATACATGAATCTATACAAATATCTAATCAGTTAGAAACTGAGCCATATCAATTTTAAAAATATTTGCATAATATTGTAATTGCATAATATACAGCAAGCAAAAAAAATGTATATTTTCAAAAGTCATAAATTGATAAATCTACATGTAATAAATAACTTTGACTTTGTACAAAGAACCTTACAAATTGAAGCAAATAAGTCCACGATGAAAATTCCGATGTTACAAGATGCAATTTGTTGATCAATACGTTTTAACACATTATTATCGATAGTTTTTGATATAATTTTTCTCTTAAATATTTGTCAACTGAACAATGCAAGGAGTACGGTGCTCGTAGGTATCGTTGCGCTCATGCTCACATCGGTATCAAACAAAAGTTTGGTCACGCTTAATGCCTTTACGACTGCCGGGGGTGACATAAAGAAAATGAAAAACATTTTGTATTATTCTTGTTGTGCTCTTGTCCCGCCTAACTTCAACGACCCTCCGTAGGCCGGACACAAACTTGCAGATTTTAATTGCGACTTGTATTATTTTTTAGACTTACTTAGAAATGACAGTCTAATAATTTTATTTGAATGCCTATGAAATTTAAATTTTTAACAGATTAGTTTAAATTATTATAAAATGCAATGTAAAACTAAATACTTCACAAAATATACGTAACAAATTATCAGTCCACACTCCTTTACTTAAGTACCCAAAGTAATTAAACTACCTAATTAAGTACTCACATCGTTCATTAAACAGTTTAAATACTTGTTCAATCACGTACGTTAGATACAAGATGTCCCTGTGTATGAATGAATGAAAAACAATGTGTTAAAAGTATCTATAGACTTACATTAAGTGTTAAGGTTACAATGTTACTACTTGGAAGTATAGCATGTCTTTATGTTGGTTCCATCTAGACGTAAAAAAATTTAAACAGCATGTTTAGATTTCGATATCTGCAAATAACAGTATAAGCTTTGAAAAACCTTCATTTCTTACTGTTTGTCCGTGATTTCAATTTCGTTTTATTGTATAAATGTATAATTAATTCGTAATGATGTCGCCAGCCTTATTATCTCCTCTTCCTTGCCAGCGGCTTCTGTTTAGACAAATATCTTCAGAAACTAGTTACGTGTTCCGACTTTAATATAAGATGCTTTTTAATATTTATCACCTGAAGTGATCAATCTCTGTCGCAACAGAGATAAATATCCCGGTATTTGTGAGGAAATTGTTATGTAATCTAACCTTAAAGACAGTAAAGTAATGTTATTTTAATTAACTTAGTAACGACTTTAATGTCTATTATAAGGTTGTTACTATTAGTGTTAATTGATTAACTAAGAAAAAAGTTTTCTTTTAAATATTTCGTTAGTTGAAGAACTAAATTAAGGTTTTCTTTTAACTATGTTATATAAAATAAACGTTGTCAATTAGAAGTGATCTAGTTTGCCGATCAAAGCGTTCGGCGTTTGATTTCTGACCTTTTTTATGACATATTTATGATTAGCGATTATGATATAGCGATTGAAATAAATCAAAACAAATAGGTAGGTATTATGATTGTGTAACCATCTACGAGTACATCGGTGAAGCAGTTTCTGGCTTGTAATATTTATTAATAAATAATCTTAATATAATTTTCGTAAATATTTTTCATCGACGCTATATTGGTAATATTATATATTTCTTAATGTTTTAATACCTACCAACAGCTTTTTCTTTATCTGCCTAAAGTTGATTAAGAATTCCATTAGAATTCCATGTTTTACTTTGTTCCCTTTAAGAGGTGACAGAAATATCTTTATATCGATAATTCCTTTGTGCATATGTATATCAATGAGCTCTTAAACAGTTGGACCAATTCTATAAATTTGTATATATTTAAATGGATTAAAATGACTTAGATTCATTCGATCCGTTAGAAAATATTTTGTATCTGCCCAATCCAGTAGAAGATAAATAAAAGACTTGTCTGAATTTCATTTGAAGTCGTCTAGCAGTTATGTACTGTGTATCTAAGTGTGTTGTCGGGCTATAACTTACAATTTTCACGAACGGACTGGAATATATTTTGTGTACCGTTCATATAATCGCACACGCTCGGTGAGACGAACGCGCGATACTCTATAAAGTTGTCAACTGTAACTATTTCTGTGCTGTTTGTTTTCCTTTTGACAAATAGCGTCTCGTGCCGGCGCCATCTTGCGGCATTCCATTGAACAACACTATATACAGACAAAATGTTATTCAAAGGAATGTCTTGCGGCTCCTGTTTTTGTTTATACCGAAAGTTGCTGTATTACGAAATGTTTGTATGAATTTATTAGAAATTAAATACCAATTGCTTCATTAAAGGACATCGTGAGATATCAGGAAGCACTTAAGAGTTCTTCTAAGGTGTATGAAGTTATATACGCTTGATCAGTGTAAGAGATCATAGCTAATACCTCTCACCTTGTAGTAGAAGCTCTAACCCCAACAGTGGACAGGTGTTATGATGACGAAGGAAAGTAACAGTTATTTTCATACATACATTTATTTTGGCCATTCTAAAGGTGGATATTAAACACTATTTATATATCTAACCCCAAAATCAAACTAAAGCGTCAATCACAACGGAACTTGCTGTCTAATCTAATACTATTATAAACTTCGAAAATGTAAATTTTATTTGATAGAAAACAAGTAGTAAAATTAAGTATTATTTGTAGTAATCTTATTTATATTCAGGTAGTAATATAAAATCTTTATTAATTATTAACTTCAATTAGCATACTGGCCAAGGTATTTAGATAATGTAATTTGATTTTTCGACTTATATAAATGATTAAGTATAATAGTACCTAAACTGACATTATGATATTTTTGCAGCTATACCTATTTGCAGTGGACATTGACAAACTATTTTTATATGTCCTCCTTGTTAGTAATCCAATAATTCTTGGTTAAAATAAGAAGGTTCCAAGTCTAAAAATACGAATTTTGTAACGGTTTCTGGGAAAAGCTATTGCTTTCTTCTCAAAAGCCCGGGACATCCTTTAACCGGCAGAAGTATAAGTTTAGGAGACAATTCTTTACCTATCTCCCCGACCCGCTAGGTTTTACGAACTATAAAGCATATTTCATAAATATTATATATCGCGGTCACATAACTCAGACGGTGTCCTGGGTTCGCTCGTTCGTCGTCGTGTGTGGCTCGCGACTCTCCTACCCTGCGACGCTTGTAATTTCGCTCTTATACTTACCTTTTAACGATAGAAAATCATCCGTCCCCACCTCATAAAAAGGTTTCATTTCAAACGCATCGAAACTAAAAGTTAGAACCTTTTAGTTAGGTTTAATAGCTAAAGCCTTAGACAAATGTGATCTATGATAAACGTGATTTCGGTAACGAGCTCCGCTGACGTTGATCTATGCTCACGATTGTTATTTTTCTTAGGAAATGGAGGAAAAAAAATAAAAAGTGTGAACACAGCGCTTCACTAAATAAGCGTGATGAAAAATAGTTTATTGTGAGATCACGTGATTCGAAGCAATAAAGATCACGTCCCAGGAGTAATCTGCTCTCCGAGAAATTGCTTATATCTTCTCTCCTAGAGTTTCTTTGTGATGGATTATGTTTTGCCCACGTTCAAATATTTTGTATAAATAAATTATAAATATTATATCGACTAGAATAGAACATTTAGTGGATTTATTGTGCTGAATAAAATTAAAACCCGTGACCAATCTTGCGCGAGTGATATACGATTTTCTAAAAACTATTTCGTTTGGCACGTAAATAGTTCTAATTTTGGCAACTGACTCGTTTAATTTCATCGCTGGAGACGGTGCAAATATTAACAAGGTATAAGGTTGAAAGTCATTACATGCTAGAAATGTATTATATAACGGTTTATTCATAAAATTAATAGCGTGTACACACCTCGCAGTGCGATGGGATCACTTGTGTGCAGCAACTATGACAGATTATGCATGCGAAGCCGCTGTATAAATTGCAATGTTGCCAACTCAATCTCATCTTATTTCCTTGGCATCGACGCCGACAACTCAGTGATTTATACCGCCGTACCAACCTACAAAAGTTCTCGGATTAAATAGTTTTTCTCGTTTCAATATTTGGCAACAAAATATTTTTCTGACATTTTTTTTTCTTTGCGCGCTTTCAAGCACTGAACAATATTTCAAGTCGGCGTACGCTTAAATATTCTTTTCCATTGTGTCGACGTTTAATGTACTTCTAAAAATTTACGGAGTATCTTGTTTGTTTTGAAGAGACTCTAATACTTACTTATAATTCATGAAGCGCTGGTATCTTAAAATCACTTACACATATTTAAGAATACTTGTATTAAAATTGACCTCATCCTCATGTATTTTACTAGTAATTTCATACCATATAATAAAGATACTATTCAATTCAATCTCAACTTTGTAATGGCAAATAGACTATACTGCAACGGCTAAGTTAATCTTTTACCATATTCTCCAGTCCACGTAAGAATTAACCTAATGCTTGAACCGAAAATAGTCGTCCGTTGCAGCCCTCACATAGTCGCTGTAATGGTGACACATTACTAAGTGTTACGGAAATAAATAGCGAGGAAAAAGAAAGAAAGATTAAGCCTGTGCGTACGTCGCATTAGCCGTGTCCAAAAATAAAAAATTATTTGTATGGTGTGAAAGTTCATTGTGGCGACAAACGATCGTTTTTGTACTAATGGTGTCAGAGTTTAAAGAAAGCATTCGGAACATGTGTGGTGAAATAGCCTAATATGAAGGTCAAATATAATTCTAAATTCAAATACATTAGTGTTATTTTTATATTCACGACAAACCTAAAGTTTCTTTAGAATTAACTATCATTTTTTGTAATTCATTTCAAATAATACTTACAATACGTACCTACTTACTTACTCCAACTTATATTAATGTATACCTACCTACATATCTATATTCAGTAGATACGCATTTTAAAGTCCAAAGTAACAGTTATACGATGTGAGTGCAAGTCAAATATTTGAAGTAGGTAACTTTTGGTCGGATTTTTTCCATTGTGTCATGTTTTGCGAAATTTACGCCCAGCTTAAACCGCTCAAAATTTTAGCTTCGCCCGTCCAAAATCCTGATTAATGTGCCAAGCGGGGGCGGATCGAAATTCAACGCGGAAAGCCTTTTCTGTACCCTTTTTGATATAAATATTTTAGGGTATTAATTTACAAAAGTAGGTATAACAAATTGGAGTCTATGAATCGGAGAAAAATATCGTAAACAAGTATTTCTGAATAATATTACCTCTTTGTTACGTCATAAAATGTCGTGTAATTTAACTATGAGAGAAATTTCCATAACTGCCTTCACCCATTAATGACTCACAACAGGGCACATCTTTATCATCTTCTCATCACTGAGAAGGCCTAGAGCATACTCCACCACGCTGCTCCAGTGCGGATCGGTGGATGGGTTAGTGGCCAAACCAAATGTACAGTTTTTATCCCGAAGGCATCCGATATGGCTTGACGACTACTATTTACGATAATAAGCGGGACCGACGGCGTAACGTGCCCTCTGAAGCACGGAAAATTCCATTCAATTCAGATTTATTCAATTAACTAAACCTGATACACAATTTTTAAGCACCAGAAATACTCGTTGATGAGTTTTAATGAGACTATAGTTTTCTAGTAGTATAGAAGTTGAATTTAATATATTCTTCGTGAGCGACGCTACACTTCCCCATTACAAATGTGCAGGCGAGGGTCACATCAATCAAATGGACTGATAGCTACCTCGTATATCTTCTGTACTGTCGTAGAGGTTGAGTAAAAGTTATTCCGTTGAACTGAAACAAACATTAAATATAAGACTGCTATGAGTAGTTTCGCCATTAATAAGAAGGTTCTATTAATTCCTAGCAAAGTACTACGATAGGTCGAGCGTTATGAGTACATATGGACTGCAATGATCACTTACATTAGCTTTTCAGAAGACTATAAATAATTTAATTTTAGTATACCTATTACTAATGGTACCCCACAATAGCTTACTGCCTTGTAAGATGCCTAAAAAATAAGAAAAAATATGTTTCATTAATAAGACACTCAATAAATTTGATTCCTTACCTGTTAATGATGCCTCTAATGTTGCTTATTTGTATTAGCCATAGTCACCACTTTATCGACAGTTACAGCTACAAAAAATAGAAAATTCAGTATTAGTGTAAAAATATTTGTGTGCGAAAACAGAGGAAAAAACAACATGGATCAAAATCAAATCAATCTTGTCAGGTTCTAAAAATGGCTGCCTAATTTCTGCAACAAAAAGTATATTATATTAGTATCACAAAAAGTTTCATTATAATAGTAATGGGGCTCAGTTGTAGGGAAACATACGTCAGGTAGGGTCCCGCATGCGTCGAGTGGGGATGAATAAAATTGATAGCCGCACAGGTATGCGGGGTGGCGCAGGGTGGGGCCACATTACATTCACGTTTAAAAATGGCATCCAAATTCTGTAACAGAAATACGAAATATTTAACGCAACGATGAAATTGTAATAAAAAATCGATTCTCATCGAAATTGTTCATAATTTCGTCTTTACTTTAATGATTATAATTTGATGAATGAATATCACAACGGAAGACTTATATGGTTGGCTTGAATTAACAGTAGAAATCTCCTATTTCTCAAGACATTTCTAAGCTCACTAAACTCCACGGAATTAGCATACAAATTAAAAGTATTTACACATTAATCTAATATGCGTTAACGAATGTAATAAAATCCTTGGCGAGTGAGGGTGAATCTGAGACAATTTGCCACTCGCGCCCTCGTAAGCCCACCTATATGTCTTTCTTATTGCCGACTAAATCTCGAATATACAACTAAGATTAATCTCGTTGAAAGAAAGGGTACCGTACCCCTTTTTGATAGAATGTGTAAGAAAATAATAAACGGCAACTTCAACCTCTACAATGGACAAGTAAATGTTAATGAAGGTTATTGTATCTAATAATGTCGATAAATATTAACTTTACCTCCAGCAAAAGTGTCCCGTTTGTGCAGCCCTATTTTAACTCAGAACAGCTTGGAGTTTTAAAATTTGAACCCATTTTGTAATTGTAGCAATTAAAGGGAAATACGAGCGGTGTCTTTAAATCTACTTTAAATCTAGCGGTGTCTTACAACTGCTACTACTTTATTGATTAGTAATTGTAAAACATCATAATAATCATACAATGTGTAAGTATTTGAAAGTATTATTATTTAAGAATACTTAGCTCTTTAATTTTGTGTTAACAGTAATGATGTTAGACATCTTCACCACTCACCATCACGTGGGGTTGACATTAAGCATTAACTTACATAAAAAAAGTTCATTAGACCATTTTACACAGTGTTACTATATTTTATTTTAAACGAGAAAGAATGAAATGAGAACATAGATATGATTAAAGAGAAGATAACAATATTAATGCGGGTAATCATTACTGTACGAGTACAGCAAGAAAGACTTAGTTAAAATTGAGTTATATTGGTCATATTTCATATAAATAAATACTTATATACAATAGCCATATAACTTTAACGATAACCGATTTGTTGTCAAGATCTAATTATAGCATATCGTGAGAAAAATTCGCAAATCTAAAAACATCAAATCGATAATTTGCCGATTAAATTCCAGAAGCAGGTTACAAATCGAATGATCTGAGATGCGATATATTTCGTTTTTTATTCCGATTGCGTATTAGATCGCGGGAATTGAATCATTGCAATGCACTTTAAAAATGAAGCTTTTGACGCATTCTTCGAATCGGAAACATAATTTTTAATGACTCATTGAATACACTATACCCAGAATCATTACAAATGTATTTGTTAAAGGAAAATAGACTCAATAATGGGACATTATTATTGCTTAATAGGTAGAGGTATATCTTTATGACTGGTGCCGGAAACATAGGTACCTCTAGCTTAAATTGATTTTTAAAAACCTGTTTTTTGCTATAACACAAATCCCGTTGGCCTTTTTTGTCGTGGCGTTTAAAATTGGGACGATCAGAAAAATTGGTAAATAAGTAGATATCTACTTACACAATCGGTCACTCGATATATTTAGATGGATTTTACTCAGTATTCTAACACGAACATTTAATCACCAAAAACATTGTAAGAAAGTTTAATTTATATACATTGAATACAATACATTATGTACACAAGCTAAGTTGCGCAATATCGATCGATATTCATTATTTCCACGGCAGAATGCTCGCAACCCTTATCAAGGGAAGACGCCCGTTTTTTCTCGGTTTTCCCAAATAATTTATTTAGCGGGCCGCCGTCAATTTATCTCTGTGGGAGCTAATTTCGCGTCGGCCCGGTGGCTGGCTGGCGCATGCTGTAATTCAACAAATTGCGCGTCCTACAGAATTTATGGGCTCTCCCACTTGACGAAGCGCTCGGCTGCCCTTCTTCTATTGTTCTTGTACTCGTACTGGTCAGCTAAAATAGAATAGAATTCAGGATGTAGCCGAGGTTGTCGACCGCGTCTTACCTACGACTGTGTCACCGGCGGAGACTATGTCCGTTTTAGAACGGAATTTGACCTGTTACTAAAACACTCAACGCTTCCGCTTACTCCTATGTTCTTAAATTCACATTAACTTTAATATTAACGCTCTTATTATAACCACGTACGTAATCAGTTATAATAATATAAATACGGTTATATTTTATGATTTTACCGTTTTTAGTCTTGGGACTTGTGTGAGAACCTTTATTTCTCCATGTTAATGTATTAAATATTCGGTTCGGCGTCCTTTTTCCTTATTACGTAGTAGATGGTACCTAATGTAAGGCGATAACTTTGTTCTCTTTGATTTGTTTAGAATTTCCGTAATTCATATTTTTTGTTAAACGATGTCAGTAAAATCATAAGATTGTGTAACATAGAATACCTTCGTTTTATTAACTTTTGGATACTGGAACTAAAGAATAATATTATTAATTGGAAATATTATTATTAATCGGAAATTGTATTCACTTAGAGCCAACTCGGTCTAACTTTAAAAAGGTTATCTTGCGAATAAATCCTTCGTTTAAACATATACCTATATATAGTTAGAAAGGTTGTCATTAAAATCCGGCAAAATTAAATGCACCTAAAATCTTGAGTTGCGTTTTATAAACATGGTATTTTAATTTTAGTTTGCTTACATGTTTATTCGTTATTCATTCGTCTACTTTTCCGGGGATACTTTATTTGTCGATCCCGTACTTAGTCGTGTAACCTTGAATATAGCCAAAACCAATTTTGAGTTTTAAATCCGCAGTGCTATTTGTCCAATATAGCAATGTGTTATGTTTCTTTCTGCTGACTGCGAATCGCAGACAGTCGTCTCGCTCGCGCCCGCCGCGACGGATCGCGAGCGTCAGCACCAAATATTTATATGGAGTGGTGCAAATAATTATTTAACTTGCATTTATTTTTAACTAGCGACCCGTCCCAGCTTCACACGTGTGCGATGCTGATACTAAATACACTACAAGAAAACGTATTATACATATAAACCTTCCTCTTTAGTCATTCTATCTATTAAAAAACCGCATGAAAATCCGTTGCGTAGTTTTAAAGATTTAAGCATACATAGGGATATAGGGACAGA
>DWJN01000294.1:0-26549 GCA_018248895.1 Carystus phorcus
ATACACACGGAGTTCTAATATGGGGCTATGAGTATGTAACTTTATTTACTTATATTATTTTACAATTATAGTATTTTTCAGCATTATTTTGGGACTCTGTCTTTGTTGTTTTATATTTATTTTTATGTCTACCGAATTTGATATCGGTGAAATCGTTTCACATAAACATAAGAATCATATATCAATATAAACATTTAAACAAAACAGTTTTAGAAAAACCAAACATCTTTGATACACGATTCCCCAGGGATCATCATATTTTTGTTTAAATCCATTCGAAAATAGAGATTTCAATTCAGAGAATTGGATCTTATATTTTTTAGTGCGAAAATCAAACTTGGTATACACATTTAATATAAAACGATGATTCTAGGATAGCAATGTGGCAGAACAATGTGTGACGAATATGCTAATAGAGTTATAAATAGCTTAACGAATTTGGAAACTTATTCAGATCTCAAACGTCCAACTCCTTGATCGGATGTGTGAATTGCAGAGTACTGGGTTAGTGGGTCATATGACCTAAGGAGCTAGCGATCGGTTCGTTATGTCATTCATTGCTATGAGTAAATCTCACATAGAGCATCACCAAAAAAGCAATTTAATTATGTGTTATCATTAATGATTATATTTTAAGCGTCTATTATTAAATAATAACTTATTAAAATCGACTTTTAACAAAGTTTGGATGGTAATTTTATTTTATTATAAATTATAGTTGTAGTATAGTTATAAGTTACTAGTAGACCTGGCGAACTTCGTATCAACTTGCAATATTTGTCCCGTTTTTGTAACATTTCTTATCACTACTGAACTTCTGTTGGTTGTAGCGTTATGTTATATAGCCTATATCCTTCCTCGGTAAATGGACTTTCCAACACAGAAATAATTTTTCAATTCGAACCAGTAGTTCCTGAGATTAGGGCGTTCAAACAAACAAACAAACTATTCAGATTGATATTATTAGTATAGAAGTAAAGATAGTTAATTTATAGTATGTCTTTTAATAATTTTAAACGGAATGTCGAAACGTAAATGCATATAGAGTTAAAACTACCTACATTTCTTCCCCTCTTTTTGGACCTTTTGGCCTTTTGGCCATTTTTTTAATTTTTGTTATTTTTTCTGAAAGTTGACAACCCTATCGTCCAATTATATTAAACAAGTATCCACATGTCATTCCCGTCCATAACCACTTTATCCTACTACTCAAATGTCAGATTAATACATAAAAAATTGCATATAAACTTATCTACAAATAAAAACAGATCTACATCACGCGAAGCGTGTGAAAAAGCCTTTTTTTTGTTAGTGTTTTAAGTACCTGCAGCAACGACTTATATAAATGAGTTTAATGAGAAGTAAATACATTTATAGTGTAGGGTAACAGTGCCAAATAAATAATGACAATATATTTTATTTCTTTCACAAACTGTCACGTAGATAAGTTTTGTTGAAAATAGTACTTACCTTACGAAATTAATTGACTGATCTTGAATATCAGTATATTAAACTTTCAAATTTTTTTTGATACCCGTGTGATTAAAAAAATTGGGTATTTAAATATAATTGAATATGTCTTGTGATATTATCTGTGTTTTGTCAAAAATCTTATTTTACACTTGTTTTGTTCAATGTTTCAATGACATTTCAAACGCTAAAAATTGCAAGACTTTGGTGCATAAATAATTTGATGATATGTTAAACGCTATAAAGTTATATGATTGATTAGTTTTAAATTAGGACCTTAATGTGAAATATCGCAGTTACATCTTCCTGGTCAGCAATAAAAAAATATCACTGGATAATAAAAACATATACTATTAAACTGTGTCTTCAAGCGAATATATATGTTTTATTTTTTTAATCAGAATTTAATTACATGCAATCAAGACAAATATTAAAATAAAAAACCCAACCAAAATCAGTCCAGTAACTAATGTCGTTACCCTAAGAACATAGCCACTTACGAGTAATTTAAAAACAAAGCATCAAAGATAATGGCTGTAGAGTCGAGTTACTTCCGCATTCGAACATCTACAATATAACTACGCAAAATATACACCAATAAACTTTACAATAACCACTACAAACTTGTTATTATTTAATTTCTAATAAATGTTCATCATATTCACTTCACAATCTTTCTTCCTTTATTATACTGCCTTCGTAGTTCTCTGCATCTTCCAAAGTTTGACTGTGAAAGAATGCTATTTATTGTAATATAATGTTGAAATAATAAAGGATAAATAAATAAATAATGTTAAACTATACAAAACGGGTGGTTAGGATATGCCTGTAGATCATACGTCTTCAATAATAATACATGTTTAATTTTTTATCCCACACGATGAAGGATTTATGGTATATAAGCAACGAAAAAACTACTTTCCCATTTTCATTATTTTCCCACATTTTTGCTCATTTTCTCCATATTTACAGATTGTTTCAAACATGCGTAATACAGATATGTCTTTAATTATGAAGTGACACTTATGTGTCTTCTACTAATTGAATGTCAATTGTCAATTGAATATAATTAACAAATCTGATGAAATCAAAATCTATTACAGTAATTCGGCTACAGAAGTTTAAAATGACAGTACAACTAGCAGACGATATCATGTACGCAAAATAATTATATTTGACCCAGAAGAAAGCTCTCTCATTTATTGTTAAGTTACGCAAACCGGCGACCATGTAGCTGGTCGACGCCACACGCCACGCCCTTTCGCAACCAGTCAACCAAATTATGAAAGTTTTCAAAGATCTGTAAAGGATGGCCGTAAAGTCGTGTTCTTATTGCTTATGAAAACAATATTTTTTTAACTAACTGCTTATTTTTTAATTTAAAAATACTTTAAAAATACGTAGATATTTCTTGTTACTCATTGTATAAGATGTCTTTAAGTCAAGAGTGATTAGGCTTTTTCTAAATTAATACACTTTATAATCTAATACTGCTTGACTGTGTAGTGTAGTGAGACTGGTGTCAAGCATTAACTTATAATAATGTAAAAAATAATAACAAAATGTAAATTTTTTTGTTGTATTAAAAATAGTTAGAAATAAAATAATATTATTTTCCGACTTCAATTAAATACATCGAATTAATTATCCCGATTTCCGAAGTCATACGCATCAAATAAATGCGCTATTGGGCATAACTCAAAAACTAGTCGTTAGGTGTCGCTTAAATGTAAGTGTGTGCCACAGCTTTCGCATATGAAAGTAATCACAAAAATCGGTACGGGTGATCCGTGTAAAAAGTTATGAGATACGTACAAAGAAAATATGGACGAATTGAAAACCTAATCCTTTTTTTGAAGTCGTTTAAAAATTAATAAATCACACAATAAGATGACAGATAAACTGTTATAACAAAACATGTATATGACATATTGATAACGTCTATTATGCCTAATATTAATACATGACACAAAATAAAACACCATATTTTTTTATTAAAATATATTAACGTAACATTAGCATAAAATCTGTATATTAGACGTTTTAGATAGGCTTTGTGGTGGACGTAGAAGAAAAAAAATTTTTATTGTACGTATTAATTATCTATTATATGTTTTTGTAAATGTCGGAATAAATGAGTTATTTTCTCAAATCGTTTAATCGATGTTAACTTAATATTTTTGTATATTTTAAATAAATAAACAGTTATATTTTTATTTAATATTTAAATTTTTTACCAAAGACAGATGACATAATAAATCTTGGAGGATTAAAACTTATGACCCCGCTCATAAATGTCCAGACATAACCACCATTATGTCACATTTGACCCTAATGGTAACTTGCCACACCTTCAGGACTAGCAAACAATGATTAAGTGGTCATTGTTGCAACTTTTATGCCGTAATGTAAAACAAACAATGTAAATCTCGCCTTACATTTGCCGAAGAATTTCGCACGCTCATGCCAATTTGTAACTTTGGATAATTTGATCAATTCCACATCTTTACATAATATTGTTTATATAAAGTTATATAAACATGGTTCGTCTGTCATAACCCGAATTTCTAGTATTTGGCACGAGTTTATTATAAGGGAATAACTATATTAGGCCTATTTACCGAAGCTAACTAAACGAACGCGTGAAATGCGAGATGAAATCTCTTTTACCATTTCAAACACTGCGTTCCCATAAACTATACAAAACGGAAAAAAAACAAAACTAAAAAAAAAAATTTGGTCTGGAACATCAATTCCTTCACATTTTACGTTTGCTATTCTTATTATTCTGTATTGTTATTATTTTTATCGTCAAAATAAAATTTGGGATCCCACACTCCAGGCAGGCTTCATCAAGGCTAGCTTTGAAACTTGATAATGCTTGTAGATATTTAATTACAATATTGAATCTCATTTTAAGCCACTAACCAATAATTTAAATATCGAATTCCAAAATTTAAAAAATGGATATTTATGAACACCTTGTAAAACACCAAGTAATACTGACATTTAGATAAGCTTTATTGCACATCAATCATTCAAGTCGTAAATTTATAATCATTGATTTATTTGTCTTCTTATATGGCGTAACGTACTTATTAAACATTATTCATGTAACGTAGATAACACGCGACCAAGCAGTACTCGAACACCTTAAGGTATGATTCCGCAAAACACGGCACACGAAAATCGCGTGCTGCAGTCTGCATAATTGCACCTTAAGTTTCAATATTCACTGCACCCCACAAGTTTACTAACAATAGTACTCCTGTTATAGTTTGTTTATTTTTAAATTTTCATTTTATTTCTTACGACCCTGTTGCAGTTGTTTGTACTGTTTCCTTTCGTTTATTGTTCAATTTTCGTTTATTTTTAACGACCCAGTTGCAATTGTGACATTTCCTGCCAGTCAGGGCTTAATTAACAAATGGATAATAAGTTAACTAATCTTTGTAACTATTTTAGTCTTAGTTCTATTGTCTGCCCTAGTCTCCATGTTAGTCCGTTCTGACATCCTTAAATAATAAATTAATTCAGAACTAACTAGAGTTAGGTCTAGAGAGCTATCTCTTATTCTAGTGCTTAAGTCACACATGATGATCTAACGATAATTATGTATCATTTTACGGGTTCGAAGGATGTACCACTTACATTGTTGTGTACCTATCTAAGATGTTTAAAAGCTGTACAATCTGTTTGTGGCTAATAAACTTTTTTATTATTATTTTTTATTTACAGTATGTAGGCATGACCCCATAAGTAAACAAATAACGATGAGTCGTCTTTAAAATCATAAGTACCTAACAAAGAATTCCTTGGTTATTGTTGTTTAAGGATGTCAGAACGGAAAACACTAATAGCTAGTATTATATTTCTACAATAGTCAGTTTTAACGATTATGATGTTTCTTCGTAATATAACCGGATTTGTTTAAAATATTACAAATATTTTGTATTTGTACACCAAATTAAATCATGTACAGTGGTATACAAAAGGCGACCTTATTGGTACGTAGCGACTCCTTCCAAGCGGCCTTTGGGTGTACGATAAAATATTATTTATAATATTATTAATATTCTTATAAATAATTGAAAAATCGTATGTATAGACAACATCTTATATATCAAAATTCTCGTGTCACAATGCTAGTTACCCTAGTCCTCCGAAACTGCTTGACCAATTTTTATAAAGTTTTATTTACATATTCAGTAGATCTGAGAATCGGCTATTATTGAAGAGTCATTTTTTTACACTAAAATTAACACACTACAAATAATTTATATAGCAAAACAACCGCTGCCGGGTCAACTAGTATATGTATATATATATACATATATAAATATATTTAGATATAAGTGTCTTTATATAGACATAGGTGACCACTTACCATCACGTGATTCGTTTCCTTGTTTATTAACTATTAACATAAAAAAGAAAACGCTTTTAGGCAAATTTTGCATTGAATTCCAAAATGTCACGGCTAATAACATAATAGTTAAGCCAAATTTTCCTTGTTGCGACGTGTTGCTTGACACAAATTAATAACATTTAATGAATATTAAAAAATCTATCGACAAATTCCGATAAACTTGTCCGAAGTGACTACTCGAAATAATTGACCCCACCGTACTAATGATCAATCGATGTCATTACAATAAAATCTATCAACAAACATGGCGTGTTTAGACGACAAATTTAATATTAGCATAATTATAAGCTAGCTACCTATCCATTTTTTACACAAAACGAAGCGGTCGTTAATTGGTTATGTTACCCTAATGTACATTATTTATTGAATAAATAATAGTCGTAAGAAGTAATTAAAGTGTATTTCGATGAACAAAAATAAAAAGACTTTCCTATTTGCTTTTACATTTGGCTCACAATGGATCTTTTACAACTCTGACATCATATAGAAAATTGTAAACATTTGCCAACTATTAACACATTTTATTCATGTACATCAATTTGGGTATTTTTCAAATTAATTTCTCATTCAACGTTATCTGAGAGCCTATAAAAACTATAAGAAGTAAGATATGGACTATTCTTTTATTATAAATGACTCTTAAAAGCTTATAGTGAATAACATAACGATTTTAATTTAAATTCCGACGTCAAAGCTTTAACATAATTTAACAATATCTAGTTTTTATTTATTTGCCTCAAACTTGTTTGTTACTAAGCTGTGTTTAGTGAAACTATAGGTTTGATTCTACGTCAAAACTCCGAAAGGAATTACATCAAATCAGATTTATAATTATAGGAAATATTATCATTTAGTAATAGATAATGGCTTTGCTAATTAGGCAGTGTAAAATATTCCGATTTCCGAAGTCATACGAATCAAGTAAATGCGTTACTTAGGATAATTAAAAAACTACGCCTAAGATGTTGCTTATACTCGTATTTAAATGGGACCACATGACAATAAAAATAATAAACACTTTAATTATAAATAACTAAACATTTTATTTCTCTTGGGTCACTAAGCTAGTAAAAGTAATTGAATTATGTCACTCAAGTTAAAAAAACTTTAGTAATTATGAGTTCATTACGATTACTTCATTACGATCCCTTCTGATGGTAAGTTAAGTAACTTTGTATAAGCCTATACACTCTTGTCATGTATTTTATTGGGTGGTTCTATTATTAGGTATTTTGTATTTCATTAGGTATTCTATTAGCATGATATGTTTATTTTATAATTACAGCATTATGGTCAATGGATGAATGAAAAATAATAACGTACACCGTTCATTTAATTGCACCGTGACCAGAAAATCTTGGCTTGATCTCCTCAGATAATTGCTCACATAATCCGTTAATATGTTTAAAAAACAAAAAACTCAACATTCGTGTCCCAGTTAAAACCTGGTTTTTACATAATTGCCTAGGTTTCACTTGTGCCTAGATACAGACAGCGCTTGATTGGGTTACTTTTAACGTTAATATCATCAACTGCAGACGACCTGATGATAAATTTAAAAGTAGTTCACCTTCGTGCATCGAGATTATGTTTATATCGCAATGCAAATCAAAGAAAATTGATCTAAATAACAAATTACATTTACGAAACGTATATCTATCACCAGCCGTGTCGTAAAAACAAAGATGGCGCGCTGCCGAATTCTTTTTCAAGGACTACCGGTATTTAATTTATTGTTAACTAAAACTGTATGTTAATCAAGTTTACTTGAACAAACATTCGACCGAATCATCTGTTTTTAAAATAGATATTTTTTTATGTCGTTAAAATTTTTAGACGCGTACCGATTTCTTACCAGTTCTTTGGTACTTATTCACTGCGTGAATTGAGCTGTTTTTAGAGAAATACTACAACTATTCAATAAATGCACAAACCATGAGAAGTATTTACTTATTAAGGCGTATACAATACAAAAAAATAATCGTAATGTCAATGAAATACCAAACCAAAGGTTTTGCAAATTCCCGCCATTTTGTTTCACAGATTACGACAAAATAATATAAAGGGCATTTGCACGTATTCATGGATTAACTTTATAATACTTTTTTCGTAGTCACTGTTGCTTCGACGTCAACACTTAATCTATGTCATAAAATCAATTGAAGAATTGTCAACCGTAGCCTTTAACCCTTTATATATGTATGTATACAGATAAGATATTTAATAAAAATATTATTGGCAGAATTTTTTGAAATAAAAGATTCCATAACAACAAAATTTAAAATATTTTAACTGCTTATCGATTGGTCTTTTTCTATGTAATAATTCCCGATTATCACAACCTAATTGACTTAAATACGGTTACGCAATTAATGTACTGTAGTCAGCTTGGGTTGACATTTAATATATTATTTTGATCGGTTCACAATAAAAACGTTTAAGTTTAAAAGAGCGAAAGCGTTTACTAGTTAGGTATTTCATACGATGGGACTTAGCTTTTAATATGAAAGCCTAGGACATATTGTGTGTGTTAAAAAGAATGACGTAAATAGGAGTAGATTAATTAATTAATCGCATCATCATCCATCAGCCATCAAATCGTCGATGAGACCGATCACATTACCGATTTGAATCGAGCATGACGGAATGCGTCAGCCATTTTGGAAAACAAACATTTATTTTGCATAGCGTATTGCTAATCATACACGATAATATCCGTGATTTTGTTTATTAATTAACAAAATAATATTCACTGTTTACAGAATCATCGTTTGGTAAAAATATGTTTGCTTATTTTTTTTATTACGGATCGTGGAATTTTTAATAAGCTATTAGGTTTGTATTAACAATAGATATTTTATCTTTGTAGATAAAATATCGATCTCTAAGAGGTAAGGGGTTCGATGCCTACTCAATTTTTTTTTCAAGTATAATGTTTTTATGAAAGAGGGATACCCGCGTATTTGAGTACCTTTTTATATCAGTAGATACATTTAGTCTTATTAAAACTAACACATCTTCACATTTAAAAAGGTTTTAAAATTCGACTGAAATCTTTTTGGTAGAAATAAAATAAAAAATATCAAAATTTCGTTGTTTTTTATAATGCTAACACAGATAATATATTCAAAAATACAAGTTCCGATATATAAACTTCCCTAATGAGAGATCTAAAAGTTAAATAGCGTGAAAACCTTGAAATTATACATTAGTTATTTTCGATAGGTGACCCAAAAATCTAGATATTCCGTTTCGCCACAAGATTAAGATGTATATCGTCACTTTCGACCTAGGGTCGATGTCGTGATGACCTTTCGAAGAAGCGAACAACCTTCGCTTCGTTAACATGTCTAAATGAAAGTTTAACTTACCACTTTTAACGCAAATTAGAAGGGTTTAGATAGATGAAACATGTATCCGTTTAAGTATTCTGTCGTAAAAATATCACATCGCAATGTAAGACACACATCTGTTCTATAAAAATTTTGAGTTAATTCGTTTATGCTTTAAAAACTCAAAAACTTCTGCACCGATTGACCCCAAATTTTAACACAATATACATTCGACTTTAAAGATTATTTTTATTTATTTTTCTTATTAATAGCATTCCAGCGATATGTACCAGCATCTGCCGGAAGCCGAAAAACTAAACTTATATAAAACATGTGCTTTGTTTTGGTCCATATTTTTCATCCATGAAATCCCATTGTAACAGAGAAGCGTGGTAGGATACAGCTAGGTTATTAAAATATTATATATTATAGCCTAGCGTCCTCCGAGAGAAGTACAATTGCCAGATGTTCAGGTTTACGAAGGAAATCGCCACTGATGTCATTAGTCACGATCACCAAAAGGTTTTTTATTTCTCACAAAACATTGAATAAAGCTAATTTTAAAAGCTTATAGTTGTCCTAATTTGATACCTAACCAAAGTACAGAGAACTTACCTTTTTCTACTACATTCCATGCACGAAAGTTGGCATCACTAATCAGTAAGTACGTAGCGAGTAATTCTCAATCAAACAGTATAGTAGCAATCATTATAGTAGCAACTTTATCCACATAAATGATCCGGTATAACTGCCTTAAAATAAAAGTAGGTAAAATTAATAGATATCTTATTTTTGGATGCTATCTCGTGTAAATTACAAAACAATTTACATATGATTATATTAAAGGTTACATTCTTATAAATTATTTGATTCATTCACGACTTAACTTGAAAAAAATTGACGTTCATTAATTTTATAAATCGCTACATCATTATGTTTTGACTATTTGAGCTATCCAGAAAGATTAGAAGAGAAGAGCTTACTACCAAACTGACCACGTGCGAGTTAAGAGACTGTCCATCGTTGAAACATCTATGTATATATCTAACTTGCTAACCTACCTACCAACCTAAGTGCCAAATAAATAAATAGGCAAACAAAACAATTCAGAAATATTTACTCTTCCGATTTTATATGAATATGATTTTTTAAACTGAGTACCTATTTCAAAATTTTTATTTAATCAACTCCTGTAAACAGATGTCAAAAAAAAGATTTTTTTATTTCTTTTTCATTTTCGATATTTTATCAGATTTTAAAATATGACAGCTCAAAATAAGGATTCAAAATAAGTGGTCGTGGATTCAAAAGAAATTTAAATCTGTGTTAACGAAACACTATTTAATTTTGGAACAGTTCATAAGGGAACCACAGAATACTTATATTGTAAACATATTGTAAACAAATTAAAGTTCATCTGATGGTAACCTTAACCTCTACTATTCTGACAGCCAATGTGATGAATTAAATTAAAAGTAATAAATCGAATGAATCGTAATATTAAAACAAATATGGCATTTAAATAAAACAAATATCAATAGATACAATTATAATCATTGTAGCTTCTGACTTTTAATTGATAGTTGACCATCGCTTCTTGCATTTGGGTCAAGAATTTCGTATTATTTGCCAAGGTTTTGTAATAAAGAAAAACAATTTTAAATAATGCTCGGATATAAAATTGTAAAGTTACATCCGCATAGTTCAGTTGTTGATAATAGATGGCGCTATTCTAATTCCTCAGTTTGCAACTGAGGAAGCTAAACCTCTGAAACCAAACTAATTATTTACTAATTACTTCCCTTAGGTTTGCCTGTGTGAAAAAAAATCATATATTCAAAACAGAAAATATTTTCCACGCATGTTCAACGTTTTTCTGAAATAACTATTTCACTCCAAGTAAATAAAATTTGTCAAAAGTTATTTTATCCCCTATCCAAACGTCGAATTAACTTATTTTCAGAAAAAAAATAACAGCTAATACATAATTGAAATTCGAATAATCCTATCTTTTGCAATTTTTTTAACCTAAACAACTTCTTTACATAGCGTTACCTAATTTGTCTGTCTGTCGACATTTAGGCAGCTGTAAACCGATATGGACGTAACCATTATAGCTTATCTAATTCTTAAATGATCATAATTTTCAGGTTGAATTTTGTATTTCTGAGTAAGTCGTGATGTTTAATACCTGTAACGAATGCGTTGCACACTCATATCTATACTAGTAACGATGACGGTTTTTGATAGATTAGTTTCTAGTAGAAGCTAGTATAATAAACACACACCTGATTCTCGAATTATGTCTATCTTTTCCGGACTAAAACCTAGTGATAACGAATCAATATCATTTATATTAACATATTGATGTCACAAAAGCATGAACTTACTACTCCTCAATGATTAATATAAAAAACCGCCTGTTCGCAGGCCAAGTAATAAAATACATTGGACAACTGTGATAAGAAATATAAAATAAAAAAAAAAGTTTTATACGACTATATTTAATAACTTACAATAAAAATATTGTAAATGTAAATATAGTATAATCATAACTGTAAAAAAATGTAATAAAAGGGTCATCTCTTATAACGTTCGGCTCACTCAATATGTGATTCACAAGATGCAATAATAATATATTTTGCTTAAGGATAATTTCTATTTTCACATCTTTACAGAAAGAAAATCCTATTTAAATCCCTCGCTATACTAAATATTATATCTATAAGATATGAAAGAAAATAACTTTTAATGCTAATATATTTTTTAATTATTATTGTAAGTCTTCATTACGTACTAGTATAAACACTTCAAAGCTATTTGACTTTATCTGAACATATGGCTTCAGGTCATATCTAGGCTTCAAATGGCGAGTGGGCCCAAGGCCATTGAAAGCAATGACTTAACCAGTTAGAAATGAGTGGGTTCACGCCGCTCTTCGTTCCTAGGACATTGTACTACACAATAAGTATCATTGACTTATTAAAACCACGATGGTTACAGAGGTGCATCGTTTTTATAGTCGAAAATAATTATACTAAATACAGGTAACATTATAAAGTCTTTGGACAAAAAAAACCGGCTTCAAAAGGGATAAAATAATTTGATGAGGGAAACTGCTTACTGCTGCTCAATTAAAAAAACTGGCACTCCAAATGATCCAAATCGGTCTACCCAATAAAAAGTTATTGACTACACAGATAAAAAAAACAGACGAATTGAGAACCTCTTCCTTTTTTTGAAGTCGGTTAAAAATATACTACATATCCACCACATTCCCTAGAAATGTTATGTGGAATGATGCGTACTGCGTACTATAACAGACTGAAAATACAAATGTTTCGATAATAAATCTTGTTCTTTATCATAAAATACTAGAGAACCTAGTATTAAACTGCTCTATGCTCGAAATTGAAAAATAAAAGATAAAAAAATATTTGGAATAAAATAACAGTTCAATACTAGTTTTCACCGGTGCATCAAGACACACTGAAAAAGAGTCGTATTATTGTTGTAAAATAAGTAAATAGCTCTCGAAACAGTAGCAGGTGGCCACACCAGGTTAATTTGTTACTTATTTTATTAAATTCTGAATCTGAATACATTAGTTAAACTAAAAAAGTGATGAGGATAAAATCTATTATATGATTATTATAATTCTTTTGAGCTTATTATAGTTTATTTTCCTAATTAGTTTTAATTAATACAGAATGATATGTTCATATTATTCTCTTGTCGGAATAAAGGTATATATCCAATCGCTATTAATATTAATTAATAAGTTATTATACTTTTTAATCGTAGTTATTATTATTTTAGCAATAATTCATACTAATCGATGTTAAGGCATTACTATATTTAGGCATAACGAATCAGTATTTTACTATCATCGTTATGAGCTAAATAACAAGTCAGATTTGTCCCATTGAAAAAACCATCAAAAGGGAATAACGTATTGGCCTGAAATAATAAATGAAAAACCAAGTTAAACCAAACTAACCCTCCTTATTAACTAACTACTTAAAAGTAATTACTCGTACATTTGGGGTTTTACGCGTGTCGTCCGAGAATCGTACATCTGGCGTCATTTTAAACAACTATAAAACCAAACTGGTACGTCACGTGGTGGTACCATCGCCACCTGTTTGCCTCCGTTACGCAAGGCTGAAGTTTGGTATTGATGGAAATTGTTTATAACTCGTCGGATAATTGTCCCATTTCTTTGTGGCGATGTTTTTAAGGATTTTCAAATTTTTGTTTAAAATGTTAAAATATGTAGGACTGTGGTCCAAAGGTTACAGTTTTAACCGACTTAGACAAGTATGCGTCTGTTTAATTGTGCTTTAAATGACTTGTTATGGGTGTTATATGTATTGTTTTGTGGAAGATATTCATGTATCTATCTATCTATCAGCCCATTGAAGTCCATTGCTGAACATAGGCCTACCTTATTTAGCATTGACTATACATTACCCATGTTCTGTACAAGAATTAATGTATGGTTTAAATGCTTAATTCCTCTATCAGATTTCGAATATTTTTTGTCAATTTTCATTCTCTAGCGAAATATGTTAGGGCCTTAAACCTCTTTAGTATAAACAAAGATTCGATTTCAAGCACGACACATATGGGGATTTAATCCCGAGATCTAGGAATGTCTTTGTATCAAACAAGCACCCCTAAGGCATTATCGTTATTGTTATTACTGTAATTTTTCCGTGAAACATGGTTTGTAACCCTTTTGACTTAAGTTAGCTGCCAAACGTGTTATTGCTGAGGGGCTTGGGATACAGTGCTTGCTTTCTTCCTCATGTCTCCATTTTGTGCTGGCAACGAATCAGTGATAACTTTACTGATGTCAATGAGCCAAGATAATTTACTTGCAGGTAGTTCATACGCTCGTGTGTCAACTATTTAAATTAAAAAAATACACTATCAATCTCCGCAAGTTGTTGACTCGTCAAAACCTTCGCTGACAACGCATTGTTTGCCTAACCTACGCGATGGCCTTAAAAAGTGCGATAGTCAAATATATGCACACCTTACGAACATACTTCAGAGGATTTTATTACGTCTCTTCGTCGAAAATACCAAAAATATATCTCACGAGCTTTAGCCCGCGGTTTCGCTCGTGTTAACAATCTTTCACCCCCTATTTTATCCCGTTAGGGGTAGAATTGATCAAAATCCTTCCTTAGCGGATGCCTACGACATAATATCTACCTGAATGCCAAATTTCAACCCGATCCGTCCATGGTTTGGCCTGTGCGTTGATAGATCACTATTTCAGTCAGTCGGTCACCTTTAAGTTATAGATATACATATACATATGTATTTAGATAACTCTTGCTACGTATAAAACGATAAATTCTAAAAATGCATATTTCGCAAGTCACTTTAATTTATATGTAAAGATATCTCACATTTGAGGTCGAAAACATTGGCATTAACGTAAAAAACATGTCGTTAGTGATTTTGAGATCAAATAAAATTTTTACGACTATTGGCGAGGATTTTTGGTATTAATCAAATAAAAGTGCATGTAGATTTTGTTAAATAACTAACCGCGAACGAGCAGATAAGCCACATGATAGTATGTGGTCACCGTCGTTCATAGACATCAACAGCAGCCGGAATTCAAGCAAGAATAATACATGATTTTTGAGTAACTTTTACCGCGTACTCAGCGCACGTAAGAAAAGATCTAAATTTTGTCGTTTCCGCAATTTTTTTTTTGCTGCTCTACTCCTTTTCATCTTAGCGTGATGTTAAGCTTTAGCTTGCCTTGCTTCGTAAATAGACTATTTTACACTAAAATATTTTTTCAAATCGGTTCAGTAGTTCCTGAGATTAGCGCGTTCAAACAATCAACCAATCAATGAAGTTCCCAGGGAGGAAAAATAATAATACTTATTACACCAATTAATAGACGGGATTCTAAAATGGTATTAGAAGAATACTTATGCGTTCCATCGTGTGACCTCCAGTTTCACGTACAGATCCCATGGAAGGCAGCAACATGGTTATCGCTGCAGCCGACAATCCTATCCTCAACACCCCGAACTAATAGCAAATAATTACTCGTAACTCTTTTACACATATATACAAAAATATCTACGTCCGACACGCGGGCAATCACCACTTTCCACCGTGTCAACTAACCTTCGTTTTCATTGGAAATTTTTGACGGGGCTGTAACTCAAGTAAAAAGCGCGGGTAGTTTTTTTTTAATACGTATTTTCCCAACATAAGTATTCTTATTAGTTATTCCAAACAACTATAATACTGTTCTAAACACGATAAAGGCTTACATAATGAAGGGATTATTAGAAAAACTTTAAATAGTTCTTAAGTGCTAAGCTTATGGCCGTTCACAATGCTATTCATAACCTTTGTTAATGTTAGTAGGTAAAGTGGTTGTGAAAATAACATCAATTTGTGACTGATAGTTGCCACGTGGATTAAGGCGTATGAATAGATAGAATAATGAAGTTTAAAGATAATGGATCAAATTTATCATAGTCATTGTTACCACGCCATACAATCATAAGGTGTTTTGATTATTTGTACCATAACAAATCAAACAATTAATATGATGCTCTATGATTGTCGAAATAAAAAAGTATGAAATTGTGTAACAGAGTATTTAATTTGCTGAGTCATCCTATAGTCACTTTAGCAAGTTATGGGAGAAGATAAAAAAATCCCAAGGATAGCAAATATCTAAGCACTCTTATTGTTATCGTTTAGTTATTATACTGTTAAATTATGTCGTAAAATGTTAAAATTCTAAATCTTAAATTCAAAAGTAAAACCTCACATCCCTACCTATTTCATATTTTTATCCTTGCTGTAATTTTTTTTTAATAGAAGCAAATTGACGAAAATCAAAATGGCCAGTGAAAAAAAAAATTGTGTCTTACTTCTTTGCATTCACGACGAATAAATTGCTTCTTGCGTCAGTGAAAAAGAAAAATTTTCATTTATTAGCATAGTATTTTTTTTTAATAGTATTTAAAATGGTTTTGTCTACGACATTCAACAGAGCCGTAATCTTGAGTAATTGTATTCCTTATTTGAATGTTCTACCTACGCGTTTAATTGACAGGGCCAAGTTGTGAATCAAAATTAGATTTTATCTGCTAATCTTCGTATTGAGATCTAAACTCATTAAATAATAATGGTGATTAGAATTCTATTATGTTAATACAAATATGCGTGTGGATTTTTTCTTACTATTTCATATTAGGTGCTTCAGTTTATTAAGTGGTTGACTTTGTTTAATTCTTTAAATTTGACTCAACTATATTTATATGTATTCGTATGACAATTTGGCCGTTGCTCAGTAATTTTTTAAGAAATATTTTAAGTTTTTTTTTCTAATAGGAATATGAACATGTTTGTTTATACCTTTAATAGACGAAAATATCTGACTCAATTGAATGCACCCTAGCTTGAATAAATTTTAAAGGTTTGTAGCTTTTATAAATTTTATCGATATTATATTTGTTTCAAGACATTATCCTTTGATTATGTTTAGTTCTATGGTATGGAACTCAGGTTGCCGCTAATCTGACGGTTCTGAATTCAAATTGGTGCAAGCAATAGAGTTATTATTAAATATTTATAAAAAATACTCGTGAGATGTCAGTTAGATTTAAACTTTCGATTAAAAAAGAATCATCTAAATCGGTATAATAAGTAAAAAGTTGCTAAGTAATACACATAAAAAAAAGAAAAAAAATACAGATGAATTGAAAACCTCCTTTTTAAGTCGGTTACAAATTGTGTTACATGTTATATAACAAATTGAAAAGCAAAGTAAAAGTGTTATAAAAATCAACAAAGTCGGCGTCTTTGTCAAGGTTTATATACATTTCAAGAGTTATGCACAGTGGATGTTATCAACAGTTTCAGACGCACGTCCCAGGTTGACAGCGGGCATAATAATGAATTTGGAACAAAAACTCCAATCGAATATACAATGTGTCTTTATTAATGTCTGCATTTGTCGTTCCTTACGTTTTGGAAAATGTAGCAAAATTAAAAACACACTCAATCCTTAAATATATTTTACAGCTGTAGAATGATGTTAGATATATTGTTTCAATAATTTTAACTTTTATATATTATATTACCAAAGATGTCTTTTATGCAAAACTTACCCTCTATGTTAAAATAATGGCATCGTTTAAATTTTTATTCAGTATCATTAAGAACAAAAAAACCTTTGAATACATTTTAGAATACCTTTATCAAAATAAAAATAACACCCAATAGTCGATTGTATTAAAAAAACTTACGTCCGTGTTAACATATTAAATACAAAGCAGTTTAAAATAGGCTTTATTACCTTGCTAAAGGATGTAACATACCTTCTTAAAATGATCCAAAACTACTTAATAGATAAGATCTAAAATGAACTTTATTACAATACTTTAAAGCTTATAGTTTATTATATCGACAAGAACTAATTTTATCGATTTTTACCTTGAACTGTGTATTGACGTTCTAACACCTCGTTATAAGGCTGGTACAGATGTCACCGAATCTGTAAAATACACGCTTGTTTTGGCGCATTAAATATGAAAGCTATTTGTATAGCAATAAGATACTTTATTCCTTTCAAATGTTACGAAAGTTTACAGCTAAATTCTACACCACAGTAACCATGGTGTTTAAATTTCACTGACGTAATCGACCTTAATTTAGACCACAGACGTTTAAAGATAATCACAGATGCATTGCTACCGGAATAATAATCGTTTACGATAACATTGCTTTGAGTTATGGAGGTTGTATCTCTCCCAACAGAATTTAATAACTTTGATTATTATCGAATCCTTTTCCTTTTAATTTGATTATTATCGAATTCTTCTTCATATAAAATTGTCAGACCTGTGGAATTTATACTTAATCAAACATCCTCACAGTCTTTTATGTTATTATGTCAACAGCTATGTTGAAAATTCAGGTGTGCAGGTCATTTTTCAAAAATACTTTCGCGTGATACGAAATGGCAATTAATATCAGAGAATTAATTTTATTTCTATTATTGTTACAGAAATATGAAGCCACTACTGCACTCGGTGGTGGCGCTCAGCCTTATCCTCCTCATTCATGCGGAGCCTGAAAGCGAGAAAAGCAATCTGTCTAAGGCTAAGGACTCAGAATTGGAAGATGAGGTGAAAATAGAGATATCAGAGCCTCAACCTAGAAATGAGCGCTGCACTACTTGCGCAGGACCTCTGAAACTAAACATCAAGTCACCAAAGGAAGTTCTTGCAGCAATTCAAGCCTTACCTGGCGCTGAAGTCCATACACAACATTCCTTTGAAGGCTGTTCTTCTGATAAAGGATGCGCTGGCCTCAAAGTAAAAGACGGCAAAGTCGTTGAAAGATTCGGGAATGTTGACGCCTTCAAAGCGGCAGCTGCATCAAACACAGGAAATGAATTCACATTTCACGCAGCTGGAGCATTAGGCAATGTATTCGAAGGTGGCTTGACAGGAAACGGTCCTTTCTGGTGGATGAACCAAGACTCGCCCTTCAAGAATCTCGGCGCTAGTGGAAAATTTGAAAAATTCACTAAAGAATCCAGCTCAAGCTACACTTCAGGAGCAGGCGCGACAGGTGCTGGCGCTAGTTTTGGAGCTAACGGTGCACTAGACTTGGCTGCTAACCCTTTCTTGAACGGAGATTTCTCAAAACTCTCTGGGGGCTTCGCAAATGCAGGATTAAATGCGGGCGTCAAGCCTAGCTCTTCCTTCCAATCGTCTGCCTTTGAATCATCTTCATACAGCGCTTCAAACCAAGGCGAGGTGGATATTTCTAAGAATCCTTTCTTAAATGGAGGAATTAAGCTTGGACAAACAGGATTCGGGGCAGGGTTGGGAGCGAATCAAGCTGGTTTTGGTGCGGGAAGTACCGGCGCAGGCCAAACCGGTTTTGGAGCTCAAGCATTCGATGCCAACTCGCAATCTGCCTTTGCAGCAGGAAGCAAACTTGGAGCTGGATACACTGGTTCATCGCCCACACCATTTGCAACAGGTGCTAACGTGAACCTTATACAGAACTCTCAGAAAACGAACGAATTCGACTTCGAACAACAACAGGCACAACAGAATATTGATGAAGCATTCCAGAGTACTGGAAACGTCCAGGCTCACAGTGGCGGTGAATTGCAGCAAACCTGCGCAGGACAAGGATATGTGTGTGTGCCTAAATCTCAGTGCAACAATGGCGTGGTCAACACTAACGGAGCTGGCGCTCTGCAGGCGAATACTAAGGTAAGATACTTTAAATAAATTCCTTGTTCAGTAAATTATGACTCAATATTGTTTAATGAATTTAAGACAATCAAAGCTTATAAACGAATATGGTTACTGTTGAATTATTCAGTTCGTGCTCAGTATATCTCAAATAACATATTTCTGTGAATATAAACATGTAACAAGGTTAGCAATCTCAAAAAATATAACGTAAAATTCTCGGATTATTATGAGAAACATAAACACGCGTATAAACACATGAATATATTGTTATAATATGCAGAAAACAAAGATCTGGAGAATATAATAAATTATTAAAATAGTTACATTTAATTCTACATCTAACAACTTTAGAACATAGTAGAATTATTTTACAAAATAATGTATATAAATTTCATATTGTGTGTCTGGGTGACTAAGCAAATTAGATTTTCGTCACTTGTGTAACCATAAGTACCCAAGTAGTCATGAGAAACATAGGTATGTTGACTCAGAACTTGCCCAATAGCTACAATCCATTTTAAGATCAAATTCATTGTTTATTCAAAGTAGCGAAGGTCGAGCATGATAAGGGAAACTGGAATGTGCGTGGGTGAAAATAGTGCGGTATCTTACGGATGTATAAAAGTCAGGTGTTAGATATCAGGTTCGAATAGTAAAAGTCAGATGTAGATATTAGAAGTCAGGTGTAGCGTAATTACGTGTAATTACAAATAGTTGAAACTGTTGAAACGTTTTTAAAGCAAATGCTTTACAAATTTACAAACAAAACTTACACATTTTATTCGTACACCAAAACTACATTAAAATAGAAATAATTACAATAAATGTTTTGGTTTTTACGGCATGAAATAACACGATGACATGAAATATTACTTCGACAACATAATGTTAAACAAATGGTTAAGCCACTCAAATGTTTGACGAACATGCACTTAATACAATTTTGATTTTTTCTGTAATTTTTATTATAACAATTTAAATTTAGTGACGGTCACCCAAACAGTTTATTGTAAACCTTTAGTACATACTCGACCTTTGTATGTGTGTGTGCAACAATGATAAGGAAATATCTAAAAGAAACTATTGTATCAAATTAGGAAATATCTAAGTTATTTATAATAAGCTTTGAAGAAGACCACTAAAGGATCCCTGCGAAGTATGCTTAACAAAAGTATCGTATTTATACTTAATCTATTTGTTTAAAAGCCAAACCTTACTTTGTTACGCGTTTTTAATTGTTCAATGAGTTGTGTAGAACACACAAATATAAATTAATTATCGTTACGTGATATAGAAATCATTGGAAGATATATAATTGATGCGATTGGATTCGACCTTCTAAAACCTTTATTATGGTGTAATAAGTATAAAAAGAATCTAACAAACGTATTTTTGTAAAAAGGTCACGCATGTTTGACTTTTAATGTCATAATCAGCTGTGAAAAGGTCGCCATCTTTAGTTAGATGCTAAACCCACAGCGATAAAATTACGATAAAAGATATTTTTTTTATTTATATGTTTTTTTTTTGCAAGATTCCTTTCTTCTGTTCTCAACAAGAAATTCAGTAGTTACAGTATAATAATGAAAGGCAACTGCTTTTACATATAAACGAATTAAGGTATTAAAGTATATTTTTAAGAACACTATTATTCCATTTCATAAATTTTACGTCAATTAAAAAAAATACAACACGTCTTTCTTATTCTATTGAAATTTATAGTTGTATGAAGTCTCATTTTTTATAAATTCAGATCTACTGGTTGTTTCAACCATTATAATCAGGCCTTTTTCCAAAGGTTTTAGAGCAGTCTTATAAAATAATTTTTAATTTTAACCTTTTCTAACTTTAGGCACTCTCACTTATAAGGTATTGATAAAGAAAAACAACATCTCTCTACGTATCAGAGGTGATTATTGATAAAAGATTTTTTGTAGACATTTTTGTAAGCTATGAATCTAGTTAAACTTTCATGATTTGGCAAGAACCTTGTCTTTCGACCATATTCACCTTGTGTACGCGACGAGTTTCCATTTTGTTTTTATTTTCTTCTGTGACATCCTTTTCAACCAGCAATAAATGAAGACATGTTCTTTTTTCCTTTAGACAAAATTTTGAATAAATTAATGAGTTGGCGCAGCTACAGATTACTAATTAATACTTTTATAGGCATTAATATGGAAATTGGAAACATTTTACAAGTTTTTATTAGCTGTTTGGCAACATAATAAAAAAAGTCAGCAGATGAGATATGTGAAACGCATAATGGATGTTAATAATTAAAGATTATGATGAGCTTATAGTAATATCTATTATAGAATATAGGAGTTTAATATTAATTAATAAAAAGTAGGCTCTAGATAGTACATCAATAAGTTACGTTACGGTCAGAGAAAACAAAGTACCTATATACTTATATACATTTCTCCGTAAGGATTTTAAAGGGTTTGAAAATTAATTTATTTAAATAAACAAAATAACTTTAATATTTTTGTCTCTTACATGTTATCATGTTAAATTATTAAAGGTAAATAATTAATGTTATTGATTTTTTTGAATAAAATAGAATCCTACGGCATATTGATTGACATAACCGCATCATTATTGCTCTGTGACCAATGATAATTTATTCCCTTATTTAAAGTAATTGGGGACGCTATTCGGTGCTCGCATCTCAGAATTTTACATTTTTAAATATCAATTTATCGGCCTTGAATACTGGCCCGATGTACAAAATGCTAAGGGTCATAACCTACTCGTATGTTTTAAAAACTAAATCCGTTTGTCTTTTGTTTTTTTTAACCAGTCCTACGTCATTCCATAGACAAGTTGTTTCTCTTTTTAGATTTTTCATTTTTATTTCACACATAACCAGTATTTCATGCGAAGGTCAGTTGTTTGATAAGAACCTGAACATTTTGGTAAATAATTATATTATTTAATGTCTGATTGATTTGAAATACAATCAATCACAAAATTAATTTGACGGCATTTTAATATATAATACACTATGAACGTATTGACTTCGTACAATGCAAAATGGAATTGTATTGAAATACGTATCTTAGTGTTTTTTTTTACTAAGCTACTGACTTGAATCAAATAGACAAATATTGAAAATGGTTGTCACTCAATTAACTATCCAAGAAAAGTTTGAGGAATAACAAATGAAGAACAGGTAAAAGCAGTCACAAACCCTTTTAATAATATTCAGAAGTTCCACTTGTCTACAATATTACCTTAATATACAAACTGGTAAACTACCAGCTATTCTCACGATGCTACGATACGGGGACCTTCAGGGAGCAGATCTTTAGCTTCCGTCTTGACCGCCAATGCATTGGATAAGTCCAATGTTCACGAGCGATAATGACTATCATCTTTATCTTTATCTTAACGGGGGTCAGTTGCTCAGAAGTAAGCCAATCGCCAAGCTGGTCTAATTTGGCTACATTAAGATGAAAAAATGTACTCCTTAAAATAATAGTCTCATGCAACTTTAATTGCGAGAGATTATTTACAACTATTTTAACTTTCAGCTATAGCCATTTCTTTCTCAACAACTTCTATCCCAAATAGGGTTGTCAGATACATTATCATTAATTAATTTCACTAGGATATAGTAACGTTGTGAGAATTTGGCATGTTCGATGTTCGTTCGTTCGAATTTTGAATCTAAACTTTTTTTGAATAAAGGCTTCGGTCGGGAACTCTATCTATCTCCATTCTATCTTTGAACTAATTACTATAAAAAGTGGATGTTAATTACAACACGGGACGATCTAAGACAATCCCAGATTTCCCAGCCAACTGACAAGGTTAAATTCAAACAAACTTTGGCTTTTGTGATAAACCACTATCGTGTATGTAACTAGCTTACCGATATTTGTCGCGCGCCCCTCTTGCGTTGTATATCGAAGTAAGGCGCACATTATAATCGATAAGACTATAAGCTTCTACATAACGCATGTTAATGCAATGTGCAATACCGTGTTATCTCGAGCCTGGTCAGACCGGCTTACCGTAAAAGACAAAACTTGCAAAAACTTTCACCAGAAATTGCATGTTTGACACCTCGACTGGGCCATCATTAAATTAAACTGAGAATCTTGCGCATTCATAATCATAATGGTGAATTTGTAAAACTTGTCTTCCGCGTCAGAATATGCGTTTAAGGGTTTGCCGGATGGAAGTTATAGGCTGGAAGACAGCACTGAAATAATTATCATAAAATGGGTATATTTTTTATGTAACTAACCGACAAACGAGCAGGCGAGAGACTTTATAGTAAGTGGTCACAGTCACCGACGGGCTGTTGGCCAAGAAAGAGAAAGAAGAAGAAGGAGATATAAAGTACTATCTCAATACTCTCTGTATTCTGACAATCAAACTCACAGCCGGAACATGAGTTGTTTGGCGGCTGACTTAAGCAAGAAGGTAACAATTATTTCACGTCAATCATATTATATACCCATAGCAAAAATCTATCCTTTTTGTCAAAACATGCAGAGCAATGTACGCAAACGTAAATCAAAAGCTTAAAATGTACGAAAATTTCTATCAAAATACGCGCTAATGGAATGGTTCAGGCATATCATATAAATTGTGTAATGACTTTATATGTATGTTGATAGAAAAAGTTTTAAAACCTTTATTTTATTCTTTTTAGGGCATTTAAATAGAAGTTTATTTTTATTATATAATGAATAGGCCGCAACGCTCACCGATTTACACGCTACTGAAAGGCGCACTGCGGCATTAGAGGCCATGTGTAACTCTCCAAAATGTTAGTGCGACCAACATTGTTATTGATACCTCCGAAACTGTGACGTTGATCTACAACTGATTTGTTTTATAAACTTTTGCTCTTTTGCTAAAATCAGTCTGCAAACGACTCGTATTTCGGCTTAGGACTTGAGAGCTAGTTCTACTGTTCTTTGTTCTTTATTTTCTTCGCCGACAACGCATTAATGATGAGATGTTTTACTGGTGTCAAAGGTGGTTACTGACTATCACGTGGTTCATCTATTGCCACATAAAAAAGTTGAGCTGACCATTATAACAAATGTTTGTAGAAGTCTTTTGATAAAAATCGTCAAAGTTGGACAAACAATGAAGTTGTTGTCATCAATTCGCCAGGATCGTAAATAAAATTATTGTCATTATTATAAAACTCTATGTCTGAATAGAGGCTATTATTATTTAATAAAATAAGCTTTTCTTCTTCTCAGATCATCGCCAGGTCCCATCATATGGGATTAACTTGTGATAAAAGTAAAAAAACAGATAACAAAAAATCCAATTTAAAAAGATTTGTATATGAAATCATTCGTATCCTGTAGTACATCAATATCCTTTTCTGATGCAAATTTAACAGAGCCTTGTAAATTTGTATATTAAAACGTCAAAGGCATTTCGTTTGTATGTAAATTCGTCTGTCTGTCCGCCACACCTCAACATGTTTATAACAGGTTATATAACCATCTGTATTAGACTTATTAGAAGGTTACTTGCTTTTATATGATAATACCAGTTGCCCTTGAACCCGACTATTATCATCCTACTGGCATTCAATAAGCTAAAGTTCATAAGAAAATTAATATATTTTTTAATTATCTTTAACAACCTGGTTTATTTTAAATCGCTACTGATCACGGCTACGTATTAAGGCAACATTGATGCTAATCATAAACCTATTTTTAAATACTCTAAAAAAAGTTATTAGTGATTTTATTAAATTACATGTCAAATTTAAGACAAAAATATAAAATAACTATTTCGCATCTTGGAGGAATTTAAAGAACCATAAAATAGTTTTTAGTGAATATAATGGCAGACTTACATGTCGAATATGAACTTTTTTATAATTATAGTTATGGCAATAAGTCAAAATATAAATTCCCTCCTACTCGATGTTTTTATACAAGTAAAATTGTCAATGAAAACACCTTAACCCAAGGATATATCTTTTAATGCATAATAGGAATTAGTATTGTTTAATTTATTGTGATCTGGAATCTCAAAGCAAATTTTACATTTACACATTTACAATTACACATTCAGGTAAAACAGTATTTAATAACATAAAATTAGAATTTACAGATGAAACATAAACTTAAAAATGGCTGCACCAAAAAAGTGCATTTTCGACTTGTTAAGTTATTCACGCCTGGTACAGATGTATCCTTACAACCTGACCTTTTATTTCTAAACTCGCAGTGAAATAACAACAGTGTAAGTTATTACGTAAATAAAGTAAAAAAAATAATTTAATACGATGCCGAGAAAAGGCTTGCGTATATGTTAACGAGACTACAATTAATCAGCAAACTAATTGTTTTTTTTCCTCCGTGAGACCCATTGTCCGTCCCTATTGTTCATTGTGGGGATTTTTTTCATTTTTCCTATTAATGCAAGTATTTACAATGTCAGGAATCGGATTACGTACGTGGATAGTGTTTCCGGTTTATAATAAACCATTTTTGTCGGGAGAAATACTTACGAGCCATATTTGTCGAAAAGATACAAGTGAAGCCATTTTACTGTTGACAATATTTGCATCTTTCTTGTCGTCATATATTTTGTTTTTTTTTTTTGCTCAAATTATTATGAAAATCGATCAATTATTTATAACTTAATTGATAACTATAATTTGATACTTTTAATTGATCAATATTTAGTTATTAACCTTACAAACAAAACTGTTTTTATTTATTTCAACTTTATTAACCACAGTAATATAACGGCTCACGGCTCAATAGGCGAGCCTAATGCTTAATGCATTGTCTACCAGCTAACCTTTAGGGTAAACTGAAAGGCATGAAAAGCAGTTTATTATGATTCATATATTTATCCAAGCTTTTTTCGAAAATCACCAGTATTGGCCTATCTTGAAGGAGTAAAACCACTAATGACTCTTAACAAGAACACCATCTTCGTTAAACTTTAACGGCCTTGTTACAAAACCTGGACTAGCTACAGTACCGGTTTAAACTTCTATTAGACCATGGACTAAACAAAAAAACTAAACTAAAATAAACCTTG
>DWJN01000295.1:0-26512 GCA_018248895.1 Carystus phorcus
TCAGAGTGGCGAAAATTAGGAGAGGCCTATGTCCAGCAGTGGACTTCTACAGGCTGATGGATGGATGGATGGATGGATTGCAAGTAAAACATTTTTGTAAAGAACATTGGTAGGTCTTATTAAACATAGGTTTGGCAAATAACAGTACCACGAAGTTATGGAAAGTTTGCCATGTTTTTTCATACATAAATAGTCGACAAGCGAATAGACGAGCCGTCTGGTGACAAGTGGTCATCCTCGTCCATGGACATCAGTAACATCATGGGCCATCAATGCGTGTCAAACTAAAAACGAAGCGAAGGAGCCTTCTTTGCCGACGTCCAGTTAAGTCTAAATACTGAACGACGTATCCAATGTGGGTTCTAGGAAATGCTGTTACATCGCTTGCCGTACTGTGAGTTTGTGCTGATGTCTAATTAGTATACGATTTTCAATTGTTTGGTTGTATACATACATATAATCTGTTCTGTACACTATTATGATTAAAGTGTATTACTGCTATTAAGAAAACTTGAGCGTAGTCCATCCATGTCTTGGTTCCGTTCGCATTGATATAGTACATAGAGATTTGTGACCAACTCGAATGATGGGCGTTCCTTTACTTGTAAAGCTTAGCAATAAATGTCTGTAAAATATTCATGCACTATGGGTATACCATATAATAAGAAATTATTTTTCTTCCTTAAATTATTACCTATCGTTTAGCTATATTAATTAGAAAATAGTATATTGTTTGGCGGAGAAGAAAGATCACCAAATGACTCACAATCTCACAATGAAATCATTAAAAATACAATGGGAACAAATTGAATGTGATAAAAAACGGTAAAGTCACCCAGTTAGCTCTTAGAGAAACTCAAGTTTCCGTACTAATGCCCTTCACGGGCCGTACACACGTGTTAGGGAATCACCACTTTTGTTTGTATCTTAACGGTTTGATATAAATGTTACAAGTTACGATAAAGTTATTCCTAACGATGAAAGGTTACAACATATATAACTGATCTTGTGCCGCAGTTTTATATTTTAAAACTACCTGGTGCTTAGGTCTTTGTCTGCAAAGATTATAGACTTCTTAGAGGAAAGTATACTGTGTCAGTTACAACTCAATCGGATGTAATTTTTTTGGTACCCATACATTTGCTCCCTAATTAAAATTAAGAAGGTAAGATAAATCTCTTCAGGGCATGAATTTTCTAAAGGTTGTAGTACTCTCCCAAACTATAGAAAAAACTGCATAAAATCTTATGCTTCTAGGTCCATCGGTTCAGTTAGATTGTATTTGCTTATACATGAGTTTAGGCGTGGACATCTGTACTTGCATTACTAAGAAGAAAAGCGAAGTGTTCTAGGTTTTAAATCCGATTTACTCCCAAATTGGTATGAAAACTCCCAATATGTGCGTGCGTAATGCATATTCTATGCGTGCGCTAAAGACTCGGGCCACCGAAAATGGCTGCGTTGCCCCTTTCGTTTGGGTGGACTATAGTTCATTGGAAAAGGGCTTCTCGATTTCGTATTAGGAACGGTGTGTGCTAATTGTGCCAAACAAGTTTATAGCACTAATAGCACGCTCGAATGCTGTAGAATATTAAATGAAACACTGATCTGAATTAATATTGTACCGGATTAGAATATCCTAATCCGTCCTTATTATTATAATAATGTACAGTGTTCTTTGAGCTTAGTTTATCACACAAAATGGGATTTGTAGCCATGGTGAGCCAGGTACATTGGTATTGGTTCCAAGAACTCCCGCTGCTGGGCTTTTATCTTCTTTCAAGTTGAGGGACTTGATAGTGTCACCTCGCCGTTCATCTAAAGCAGTTTGACCAACTTAGCAGCTAACCTACATGTGAATACAATGAACGATATAGAATTTTAATATTTTGCTTTATATTCAATTCGTGAGCTCAGCTACATAATTATGTGTATGTGAAGATCGTTAAATTAAGTAACCAGCGTTTACGAAACTTGTTTATTGAGATGTTTTCAATGTAACATGATAGGTGCGATAAAATACCTCATGTGATTTTTTACTATTTCCTCAACGCGTAGGAAGGCGTCTACGGCTAATGGTCCAGTTTCCAGTTTCATAACTGACTGTTCTTTGCGGATCGTGTATAACAAAAACGTTTTTTTGTTCCCTTTTGGAAGTTCGTCTGTCCGCCTATATTGCTTATATTTATTTATCAGTAACTAGCTGACCCGCAGACTTCGTATTGCCTCAATATATTTTAAAACATCGATGTTTTATTGTCTAACATCGATAAAATCAATTGAACATCATGGATAATGGAACATCCCTACTTCTAAGGAAAAAGAAAATTGTTGTTTTTTTATTAAATTCCTGGCATTTATATATTTACTTATCTTTTAAACCTTCCCTGGACTTCCACAAATAATTCAAGACAATATTATCCAAATCGGTCCAGTCGTTCTGAAGTCTTAGCGAGACTAACGAACAGTAATCATTTTTATTTATATAGCTTATTTTTATTATCTATCTACCTACGTATCTTTAAAAACTTACTAAACAGGAGATATCAATAGACGTTTATGCCACTTATCGTTGTGTATTTTGTTTATCATATTGACATTGAAATTCGTTAGTTAGGTATTTACAGAATATAGCATTTACGTATTATTGTATGCAATTTATGAATGTCGGAATGAGGTTGAAACTGGAAACGAAATATAGTAGCCGCGAATATAACTTGAATTGCGTATGAATTCAATAAAACGCCATGTGGCTGAAGGAAACCCTGCAAAAGGTTTTTATCGATGAAGTTGAATGTTATTCTATCTTAAATTATCGCTACTCCGTGCCCGGAGCAACTGTGTGTGCCTGAGGGTAAGGTAGGTCGTACTAGGTGGTCGTGTGCGTCACTTTTGCTAGTGTGTGTCTGTTAAGCCGGTTTCATACGATATGTCATTAATTAGCTACCGTGGAAATCGCCTTTTTTAACTTTTTCGTCTCCGTGTTATTCGGCCTGGAAATAAATATAATATGTGCAGTGTACAGATTTAGATATACTCTGAAACCTAAATATTGTAATATGTGCACACAAAACATGTTTTTCATGCGAGTAGATACGCGTACATTTGCCCCTTTCTCCGCCATGTTCACCCAACGTGAGCTGATTACTACTGGCGCCATGCTAGTAATAGTACTAGAACTACAAATAGAACAAATACTAGACTCGACTGGCGCCATCATAGTCTGCATAAGTATGGAGCCACAGTTAAAGTTATGATAGTTCTGTGGTTTCGAATCAGATCACCTAGTCTATTGTTATGAAGATTTGAATTAGGCACACCATTTAATTTTAAAGGTCTAGTGATCAGATCAGAGAACATTTGTAAAACCGAACTTTTCTTCTGATAAACGATTTAGAAAAGTGGTGTCGTATACGAAGGCATTTGCCATTTCATGCATACATATTTAATTATTTATTGATCTTTATGTGATCATTGAATTAGAAGTCCAAACTTTTCAAAACATATTTGTTTTATAAATTAGTTAAGTGTCTAAATTTGTTTATTTATAAGGATTCTTTTATATGACAATTTCCTATGTGAATATTCGTGTCATTAATTCGCTCGACTCGACGCGACTCTCGCTTGGCTAACTTGGACATCTGCTCAAAACTCATGTCAATCCATACATATGGGTCGTAATTCAGCAAGATACCTTATGATCGACGACGTATGAGTATCGTGTGTAGCGACCTTTAAAATATTGTACGTACAGTGAGTTGGGAGTAAGTGCAGACGTGAATGAAATCGGACACTCGCCGGCTCCGGGACTCGTATTGTGGCTCCGTTGGTGGGATTAATAACTGCTGATTTATTGTTCCTCGCCGGCAACAGACGGAATAAGGAAAGAGAGAAGGGGCGAGATGGAAAGGGAAAGAGAACCTTATGATGATGCAAATTTAGCACTGCTTTTGTTTTCTTCATGACTATAGGCAGACTAGGTTTGTCGTGATTTGATTGATTTGACGTAGTGATGAATTTCAACGTAGTAGCACTTGTATTCAACTCATTTATGCGCTACTACAGGGTACGGTATCACCTCATTACTGATGAGGCTTCAAGCCTACTCCACCACGCTTCTCCAGTGCGGATTGGTCAAAGGGTTAATGGTCACAAGTGTCGGAAGTTTTTATGCTGCCTGAATGTCTTCGACATGGCTTGATGACCGCTATCTACGATAGTAGCCGGGAACGACGGCGTAACGTAGCCTCCGAAGCGCGGAAAGGCTTAAGAAATTTTTGACACTAGTGGTCAGCCATTCAGGTACCGATCGTGAACATAGACCTTTGAGCGCTTCATTGAAAAAATTGTCGCAATCTTTTTAATTCAAGTTATTGTCGTATTAGCTTTGAAAACACTAGCCTGCAATAGTAAAGCGCATTTTTGGTTTACGAGTATTCTATTTATGTTCAGGACTATAAAATACCTCGACTTTGTTCAGTTTGCTTAAAGAAATCCTGCTAAATAGTTACATTATAGTTGCTACGTCTATACTAGCCCAGCAAAGGAGCATAATTTCGTACTTTATTTTAACGTTCAATTGTAAAACATACATACATTTTTATTGTATTTTTCAAATGAGTGTTGTAAAATGTCAGCGTGTCTTTGTATTTTGTATCCGTTATGGTCCAGGGCCGGCCTTAATAAGTGCTAATGGTTTGGATTAAAGAGGACACTTGAGTACCTTAGAAAGGGTTCTTTCCCCCTCTCTGTAGCAGTGCAGTAGTTCTACTGTCAGTAACAAAGATAAAATGAGCAGTGCAATGGGCTGCAAACATAATAAACGAATAAGTTTTAACTTTATAATGGACACAATAGTTTTAACTATTTTTGAAACGACATATAATATCTATCTGTATCATTATAATAGCTATCTGTGCTCAAGTGGGTTCTGTGCCATCGCGTTTGATAATGGAATTATTTCGAAATAATCAACCAAGCAACTTATAACATACCAACTACTAAAATATGCTCAAACCACAATGGAAAATGTGCCAAAATAAAACAAATCACTGAAGCAATAACAGGGAATATCAAAGCATTAATCAATGTAGTAAACCTGCAGTAAAGATGGTTTACAAAGGCAGTTAAACGTTGCGAAAGCTTCACAGCTATTACCCATAGCACAAGAAAGACTAATAGTTCGGCTAACACGTGCTTGTCTCTACAGCGTTTCGTGTGAAACATTAATCTGCTCTGAATAGACATACTAATTCTATTACTGTTTGAACTTGAACAGGGTGGTTAATCAAAAGATTTTTTGTAATATGACTAGCCGAAAAATTAACTCTCGCCTTTGAACATCATCAACACCCAAGGCATCATTGATCCATTGCCGGCCAAGAAACTTGTAATGTTACTCTTCCAATAAAATCACTACTTCTCCTGTTGGAGAACTTTTCTTTTTAAAACACATTAAAACGCCAGTAACTGTTCATAACTCCAAAATTTATGGAGTTCGATAATTTATCATTGTTTTAATGGTTGCCGATATATTTACTAGCAGTTTGTCTTATTCTTCGTTTGAATGTCATTTATTGGTTAAGTGTGGGATAACAGTACGATTCTTCTGTATGTATAGCCGAGTACAAGAAATTTCGTAAGTAAATTCACCATAATAACTCAAAATTAAGTATTTTATTGAATTAATATGTTATTATGATCTCATAAATTGTAATGCACTATAACGTATACGAAACAAATAGTAGTACGTAATTTGAATCACCGTAAACTGGGTTATGATCATTAACTTTTCAGGAAGAATTGCGTGGTCGGAAGTTTTTATTAATGCACGTTAGATATTTCAACTATTTGGCTACCGCAACCGATGCACTGTTGTTCGCAACTACGTTGAAGACATTATCTGTCAATCATGCAATGATATAATCTGCATGCACGTTTCGTTAAATATTTCCATTTAACTTTGCAAACACGATCCCGTAGTGATAACGTGTTGCTTGTTTCACTCTGTTCCTGGAAGTAAAACTATTGCTATGCACGGATTTTCGCAATCATTTAAGCAGGATGTGCTATTTATAATACTACTTTGGTAACGCTTTCGATTGTTGCACCGCGTGCCTTGAATGATGATATAAACTGTTTATGCCTACGACAGATAAACGTTTTATATAAAGTAACCGTACATGTTCACAATATTGTGTAGTATTATTTATTAAATTCTCAATTCATGGAGTATTAGGTTGTAATAGACAGGGAATGTGCAGGGTTTTATATTGGGTCCCCATTTAATTAAAAAATGAATACTATGTAAATTATGAATTGTCATGCCAATTTTTTTTTTACGAAAAAGATGTCACTAATAAATCCAGCTTTGTTTTACACCGTAAACAATTTACTTTCAATGATTTCTCGAAAATACATTAAACAACCTCCAATGTTTTACGATATTCACACAGTGTTACCAAATTAGTTTCGTGTCCATTTCAAAATCACATACGATATTTTACGTTGCATGTGTGAATAGTGAATAAATTCTGTTTCGCAATATTTGTTTAGAGTACTTTTATTTTTACAGTGCAGTTTTGATGTTACGTTCAGTATATATTGTTGTATGTTGTATTATAATACGAAAGGCAATTCTTTTAACTTATTATAATGATCTGATCATGATAAGGATTTGTATTGTGAATGAATGACGGTGTACTAAATTTATGATTCTTAAAATATTAGACATACATAGGTACATATACATATATACGGATTTAATAGAAGCTTACAGATTTGAAATGCAGGCAGAAATATATGACTCTCATTTTACATAGAGACTTTATTCTTTAAATTTATAAATTTATTTTGGTCATAATATATATACAAAGATGGTAAACATGTCAGTGTTTTCATGGAAACTATAACTTTTATCTCTTTACAGATAGAGTTTTTAAAGAGTTCTGTTCTAAATTATGGTTCTAAATGTAGATCAACCATTTTGTTGAGAGTGCGTTGTCATTATCACTTTTGTTAAGTAGGTTACAGATAAAAAATTTTGATCGTAAACGTTTATAATTTATCACCTGACCGATTAAATAAATCGCACCATCTTATCATCAATAATATAAAGGCAGTATAAGGCATTGTAAACAAGTTTATTGATTAATCTATCTGCTCTAATGACGTCATCGAATGCATTCTGTGCTACGTTTTGATTGATTCCGTGAAGTGTACTGTTAAACTTATTAAATAGAATTAACCGATAACAAGAACTTGGTTATCGATCACGTTTTTATAACGTACCTAGATTAATTTTATGTCGACAGGTTTCATAATTCTTTGTTGTTTGTTGGTTACCTAAACGCTTTTGCTTATACGTTAATTTCTTATATGGAGAGCTCATTCATGCGTTCCTACATGTTGCCATGATGGATGTCATATTCGTTGTTTCAGTGGAGAGGCAGAATGAAAAAAATTCTTGTTACAATAAATAAAATTGTTTGACACAGCTACAAAGCTTTACAAAACTTTGGCTCTTGACCCACAACGTGTAGTAATCTTAGTAGTACCTTGACTGATGTTCATACGTAAGAGTCGTGATTGGCGGAATGTTCATATCATGACTGTCGAAATTCTGTATGATCATTATTTGCAGCTCAAGCGTCGTCAACGTCTTACATACTATGAGAATCGCAGACGTTGTAATTGAAACATTTGAAAAAGTTACACAATTGAGTTTAGAGTATCTAACACAATAAGATCTTTATGAATTCTATAATGAATAAATGTAACTGTAAACTGACCAACGACATGACGAATCTTACGCCTTTGCATCATCAAATACAGGATAAAAGGGGTTTTCTTAAACGCTTAGAAATAGGTACGTGTCGATTCCGGTTACTATACCAACTTGTAAACGAACTTCAAAGACAATAATCTGTTTAACGATTAATTAAATATCACAAGTCTGTAACCGAGTATCATTACTAAAACACCGTTACATTGTTAAAGTACTTTAGTTAGTATTTCCGTTTCCTATAAAGATCAGCTGATAATTGGTCTGCGGTAAGAGTTGGGAGGCAGATAAAAACAGATGCTTTCGGATCGTCAATCAAGCCATCCGGTCGCAGAGCGACAATAAGATAAAAAGGATGTTAAGAACTCTACGCATAATCCATCTTGTGAAACCGTCAGCGAATAAGTATCATGAAGTTCCTCAGCTTGCTTTGGAATAGCTGCCACCCTCCGTTGTAGCTTTACCACATAATTTGTTTTATTACAGTAATCCAGTGAAAGATTCAATAATTAATGATGTTTTTAAAAAAGAAATCTTGTATCATTTTACATCCAAATGAATCTTCCCAGTCGATCAGTACGAAGGTACAACCTGTGCTTTATGTGTCTTAAATTTATACATATCATTTATGATGGAATTTTATTCAATAATGGTACCTAGGACTTACACTTCTTGTTTGCATCACTGTCCACCCAAATAACCTTAAGTCTATGTATACCCTAAGCAAATATTGATAATATTACGGATAATAGTACCGGAATTTCGGTGCTTATTCATGCTAAACGATATGAAATATAGTTCTTTATCAACTTATTGGTGTATTTTAGATGTAACTTAATGAAGGATGATTTATTCGGCTGAAAAATGAATCTTTATGTAATGACCGACAACTGAGCAAATGGGCCCAGGTGAGTGGTCAATCTGTCACATTTTTGGCCAAGAACAAAACGGGACCCGGTTTTTGGAAATTGTCGATATTCGTATTTGAAATAGGGATGCGATGTCGATTTAAAAGAAAATAATTTAACTACATAAAAACTATATTTATTAATGCTTAATTTAAACATCAAGATTAGGGTCCATAACGTGTTTCATCGCAGCACTGGCTTGAGGTGATTACTTAGCCTTTGATAGCTTCGACCGATTAATCTTGCGAAATTAATAAACTGCCGATAAGTATAGATTCGAACCAGTCAATATAATTAGACACCTGCGTTGAGACCTTTAGCTAAAAGGGCTCAGATGTTGATGACGAAATTTACTAACAGAATAGTTAGATAGGTCCTAGGTTTTATATACTTACTTAAGCACTAAATGTCTCTCCATAAGCGACGAATAACGAGTGATTTTATTCGATAACGTACTTACTATATCACGAAATTTACCTACATTCTATGAGAAATAAGAAATGAATAAATAAATGTACCTAACCTGATATAATTTTTTATTACATGTATTACCTCATACAGGTACAAGTTTTCTAATTTCGTCTCCTATGGGGGAATCTTTTATATTAACACACATATAGTTTACGGCTTTATTATCTTTTAAAAGTGCTAATAATTTTGCTACCTCCTGTTTTAAAGTAATGTTATTAAATATTCATTTTTTATAATAGTATTACCACAAACAACATATCAATGCCTAAGTTTGATGCAATTTTATTGATATACTAGCTTACACTAGTTAAACGTGATTCGTTTTAGTAGGACGGTATTCTAAAAAAATATCATGTTGCTTATTCCCAGTTTCTTGACCAGTTTTAATTTGCAATAAATATTTACCACAAATTCGTGATTGTTGGTGATGTCATAATCATAATGTATTCGTGCCAGCAGCGTCACGGGGAACCTAGTGCGGGCATTGGGAGTGGTTGAGTGAATGTTTATTTATTTTATGCTTTAATCAAGATCGAATGAACAAATGCTACATTGTGGCAAGTCGGTTCATACATTCACGTTTCATAATTTAATAGATAAGTGACACAAATGTCTGAATTATTTTTATGTAAAAATTACTACTTCCCTGTGTCCCTACATCTTAAACGTTTTCTTCTTTGAAAGAGGTTGGCTTCAGGCTTCTCTTGGTTTGTTATCTTTCTAACGATTGAAATGCTTTTTCATTACAGTTTTACGATTTATTAACATATGTCTGGCGATGCTTATGAATTTAGCGCTTAACTTAGAACTCATCGGAAATTATTCATTACTATATAGGTACCATGAAGGTGATAAAAACCAACAATTCCACCGTAACCATGACTACATTGCAGGAACGGGCGAGCTAGATAACGTCATTTCTCGCACCATCGCCAATTAAAGCGACCTCTGCTGTTCGTTAAATAGATGCACGATTAATGTGAGCTATTCAATGTCAATGCAACGTACTAACAAAGCGTGACTGACAAATCATGCGTAGGCATGCGTTGCTGTGGTTTCCTAACTTGAGGAAACCCAGTTGAATACAAACCATTTCGGTTAATGAGGAGATCTGTCAAAGTTCCACTTTTATATTATTAAGTATTTTGAATGAAAGCCTAATAGCTAATATAATGAACACATCTAAATAAAATGATCATTATAATATATTTATATATCCCCGGTCAAATTGTGCGACGTTATTGCGTTCCTTTTATTATCTACCCCGATCAAGAACCGAGTATAATATTCATATAATATGTCATCATAAGGCATAATTAATTTCTCGTGGTAAGCAGCAGAACCAGTTTCCTGTATGTCATTCCGACCATTCATTAATGAAGCCGGCCTCTTGCGTTCATTTAACAAATGCACTAATTCAATGGCAATGCAATGCAATTGGGCGGAAGTTGGCTTCTGTTCCCGTTGACGATAACGTTATCAATTTCACATTGTTTTGCGTATCATGAAATAGTTGCATAGAAAACTCGATAATATGTAATAAACACTCTCTTTTCAATTGACTTTAACATTGTTATGCTTATGTTAGTAAGCGCAATTTGAGTGTTATCAAGTTAATATTAGTCTACTTTGCAACAATTCGCGAGAAAAATATAGGACGGTATATTTTGAGTGAATCGATTGTTAGCAGTTAACGAGGGAAGTAACTTGCTGTTTCTGAAATAATATCGCCAAAAGGCTCGATATGATTTTGCAAAACATGCAACGAGGTAAAGCCTCATGCAGAGTTTCTATACATCAGTGACTAAATGCAAAGAGAACTACACTACGATATTGATTTATTATTGCTCTGTATATGGTATTGATCATTCCATGAGCTGTATTCACTTAATGCGAAGAGAACGTGGAAATTTAAATGTGTAACAATTGTGGCTGTTGTTATTAATGTTATCAAGACGATTTATGTTATCAAGTCTCTACGAGTATTTTAAGCTTGTTACAGTTTATACCACATCTCTTTTTGGGGAGTTTATAAGATAATCAAGGTTACGTTATAAAAGCAAATTTACCCACAGCGCATCATGTCTCCATATTACTGTGTCTTGACTCTAATTCTTAGTATTGACGCCGATGCTGTAAGCAAAGCTATACGAGTACTTGATCTTTGGCGTGTCGCTTAGAATGTCGTCATGTACTTGCGACCTGTTGCAACTCTTCCCGCCTCGCACTAACTCTAGTGGTTCCATCACTCTAATCATTAGTTTGTTTCGAATGCGAACTTTGGTCTTCACAAAAATCTTTATTTGAATATGTATTGTAGCAGATTAAAGTCACTGTATATTCACATGCATACTGTCCCTTTTTTAACCTCTGCCGCAAAATGAGGAGTGTTATGAAATTTGAAGTGCGTACCCACGGCTCCGAACCCTGCTAATTTGTAGTATCTCTGTTAGTGACATAGTACCCAAACGATAGAAATGATTTTGTTTTAGTTTCTTTTATTTGAAAAGTGATTTGTTTTGTTAACAAAATACAACTATTGTCAGAATAATGCAGATTTGGTGAGGCAAGATCTCGTAGGTATATTTACTGCATTATTACGCAGTATTTATATGAACGTGAAACTAAAGTATCGATAGTGATACATGATGTTTAAGAAACAAAGTGAAATTTGAATAAAAAAAAAATGATAGAAAGACCCTACTTACTCAAATGTCTCTAAATTGTAAGCAATCATTAAAGAAAAAAAATTATTATGTTTATATTATGTAGATATGTACTTATATGTACTATAAACCTAAAGATCCATCCAACAAGTCCATAATTAATTATTATTTTTAGACGTTTTTGTTTTTTAAGTTGGGGGCTTTTAACGTTTTAATATATCTACTTACAAATGTTCTTTAACGACCGTTTTCACTAAACTCTTTAAATATAAATCCATAATTTCTGGATGTGGGAAAATAATAGCAACCAATACTATAATATGTATTGTAAAATATTGCTATTGTCTATTATTTTCATTATTCTAGAGAAACAGGAGTCAAGAGTTTGAGAAAATTACTTACCACGATGTGTTAAGTCTGGATAATTTGTCATTGACAGGTACCGTTAGCTCCCGACTGCGGGGTTCGTGTTCGATTCCTGGTTAGTATAGGTGTGTCACGACGAATGGTAAAGTCACGGAGTCAAAGAGATTAAGAAATTCGGATCCGAAACAATGTGCACTTTGAATGTATTATATTTATTTATTGCCAACTTGCGAATATATATGTCATTATATTATATGTTATACAAAGACTTATTACCGTAGCGCAACAATAACCCCGCCAACCGGTCATTAAATCAATTACTCGAGCATCGAGAGACAACATTGACAGAGGATAAAAACAAGCGTTGTTATTGTATGAAAGGTAACAGCCATTAAATAAACTAATCTACACGTCTTATGCCGCTTCTTTGGACCATGGTATCACACTGGCACACACACGACCTTCGCTCTGAAAAACAAAAAAAAAATCATAGACACATCAATGTTGTGACGATGCGATGTCAGGTTATTCTATGTCATTCCCTCGCGATGAGTCATGTCAGACAGACGTCTTTTCAGATACGTTCCGCTCGGCGTGTTTTGCGGGTTATCGCTATAATTCTTTGTTTTTGTTTTCTATCGCTTTGTTTAACCAATTATTGTTTTACTAGCGATTAGCGACGGATTGTCGGGAATTATAGGTTGTGTTCATTTTAGTAATTATTCTTATTAGAATATTAAAATCTTTTTATTAAGGGTTAGTGTCAACTGTACATTATCAGTATTGTCAATATTAACTTAACAAAACACTATTTCGTTTAAATTGGATAACACCAATTTATTTATGTATTCAGGTATAGACAAATGACAAGTTTATTTGATTTTCGGTTTTGATTCACTGCCCGTTTTTCTATTGGAACCGCGATATAATTGCTCGTAACGTGAAACTTTATTATGACGGCTACATTTAACACGTGTCAGTTTCTAAAGGTCTTTATTATAATAAATCCTAAACACAGCAACATAATGAGGCATTGTGGTACACGACAGTTTTTTGTTACAATGTTGCGGTTGTGATATCACCATTATTCCAATAGTCGTAAGGTCTTATTGATATGCAAATATCGATGGCAACACCGGCGTGACGGCCGTCGGTGTTGCCTCACCGTGACATCATCGGCATTTAGTTAGCTGTCCCTTAAAATGAATAAACACAGTTTACCTGTAAACAGATTATAGAGTAATTATTTTAGAACATACCGTAGCATTTAGTGTAACATATTGTTTGTAATAGATTGTGAAAATAACTGTCACACATGAATCTATTCTTGGATAAATAAAATAATTTTAGACATTTTGCCGTAATGTAATTTTACTGCTATGACATATGTATATGTAGTTGATGTTAGTTTGGTTTAGATGTTACTTTACATTCATTTGGAGTGTCGAGATGATTATCTCGACTAGACTTAGTATATCTAATAGATTCGACTAGATTTAGTATATCTAATATTTTTTTCTAGTGATTTTTTTCTCTTTTATGTTACCAAGTAATTATTATTAATGAAGGTCTTACCTCGTTACTGTAGTAGTACGATAGTAGTCCATCGTTTATAATTGACTTAGATAGATAAACATTTTGTTGTTTGTACACCTAGAATATACATATAAATTACACGAACAAGTTGTACAAAACAATAGGCGGTGTTACATAGCGACTTCTTCCAGAGAACCCATCGAAGGTATAGGAATGATAATGTGTAATTTAACGTTAACGACTTACACAAAATAATTAAAAACAATAAGAGACAATAATATTATGAACTGTCTAAACATATAACCCCAGATAGACAGATTAAAAAACCATAGACAAGGAGAGAAAATAAGAACGGGCGAAATGAAAGAGCTGATAAAGTATGTTTCATAATACTTATAAAATATACTTTGAAGTAAAACCTCGTTTGTTACATTGTAATCCCTTTAAAAACTTAAGAAGCTGGAGATTTCAGTTCCCACTTGTCCGATTTACTCCTAGACGCAAGCACGGAATCGCCTTATTCTCCTCGATACTGCAATGCGTACTGCGGTATACGCAATGCAGTTTCGGCTACACTTGCTGCAATTTATTGCGCTTTTAACTTGACACTTATTTGCAGACAATTCGTTCTTGGCTCCGTATAGTCTGGAGCAGTCAACGTCATTTTGAAACGAATTGTATACATTTAAAAAGTGACGTGATACAAAATTATACTTTTATGATTTTTGTATACTGTTTTGATGTTACACTTAACAGATGATATTATGTTTTGCAGTGTTTAATTAACTCGTAGATTGCACTTGCATTATCTCCATATATATATATATATATATATATATATATATATATATGTATTTTTTTAAACAACGTGAACGCTATCTCAGCTACCAGTAGGTACTCGATAGTAGATTATTGGGTTGTAGTAGCCAACCTTGAACGTTTGCTAATCACGCTCTCTAAACTGCTTAAAACATTTACCGTACAAAGTAATACCAAAATGGCTTTATGAAGTTGGCAGCTGACATTGGTAAATCATTTTTATTATTATGTAGATATTGTAGCGTTTGTAGGATTGTGTCGAGTTGTTTAAAATTTATTTATTATTATATAATCAATTGTGCTAATTTTCTTTCACTTGTAATAGCAACAAAAAATATATATAAAAAAACCTTTTTTTCATTGGTTTTTGGCAAGTAGTTTCTTTTGTTAGTAGTCACTTTTTCGTTTGCAGTAACTAATATAGTTCAGACTAATCTTTCTTCAACCACAATCAGTTACAAACGATTCTGTTCGAGGATCTGCTAGTAATGATATTTGTATTTATAAGAATAATTTGAGTAGAAGTTTAAATTACATACAGTAATATAACCGTGATCATCGATATAAGTGTGTTACTATGAATAAAAAAAATACTCTTGATCTAGATCTGCGCTACATCTTCGCTATATAGGACGTTCCTATCTAATGTTGTCGAGACTGTTCGTCACAGCATTACTATTGTAGATACTAGTATTCTACTTCTACGTAATTGTTTCGTCTGCTACGCCAGACTATTTTCTGGTAAGCAAGATACTTCACGTAAGTAACTGCCACTCGTCTCACTAAATAACTCATAGTTATTTTTACTGGCCACGTGCAGGCTGCGGAATGTTTCCTTTTTATTTAGCACAACTTTATACACAAACAGTCGTAATGTTTATGTTTCTATTCAACGAATTAATGATAAGAATGCAGTTTTGCAGTAGTCATCGTTGTGAGTGTTGTGGGTTAATAAAATGGGGATTTCATAATGGTTTCAATATTGTAAGGAGGCATCAACTAGTTTAGATCTGTCTGGCGTATTTAGTTATATAATAATAATAATAATTTTATTTACTTTCCTCTTCACATTATTCGTTCTCTGTAGAAAAATAAAATAAAATTGAAATCTCGCGAATGCCGTCTGCCCGATCTATTGTTTGATTATAATCCCTTTTAATAAAAGGGATTCTTGTTTATATGTGCAAAGATATTTCATTTTCTCCTTTCTCGAATGTAAAAACTCACTTTTTGCGATCGTATTCGTGATGTTGCTGTAACTAGTTTTTAGAAACATCAGTTTTTTTATTGCTACTTTTGTAACGAACACAAATCTACTGATTGGCTTTACTAGGGCGTCAGTCAGTATTGATGGTTTTTAGAATCTCTGCTTCAATAGCGTCATGAAGCATGATCGAAGCCTTCTAATAGGATCCTTGTTCTGCAGTCGATTACTGCACAACGTGCATACAGTTGTAGCAGCTAAACATTGCATCCTCGCAGAAATTCATGTCGTAAAATAATATTAAAAAAAAACTGCTGTGGGTTAACCTACACCTTATGAACAAGCTTAGTAAATGTAATTACAGTTGACAACCTTCGATGATGCTAGTATATTTAAAAAATTATAATCCTAGGGACAATTACGTATATAATTCCTATCCAGTTAACCTAGTAGGTAGTTAATGGGCGAGAATTATAATCCGAACGTTCGGTGTCCGCCAGACACAGCTATTTAGCTCAATACACAATTAAATACGCCTTATATCTTATCTTAGTGTAAACGAAACCCACCTATCTTGACCGAGTGGGACTGATTCATAAATGCACTTATAATATTGACATTTAAATAATACTTTGCAAATGTGTACTGTGACAGTATATGGGGTGATAAGCGAATCGGTTGAATTCAATGGAGTATGTAGAATATTTTATTGTAGGTGGTAGATATACGAACCTATGTAATGGGTTCATTAGCTGTTCATTGAAGATTATGATTTAAGGAAAATCTAATAAAGAGTAAAAGGTGAAGAGTTTTGTCACATTGATAATATGTATATCGACAATAACTTTATGTATATCGGCAATAAATTTGAATGATTTCTAGCTATATTATAGGAATACATGATCATGATATTAATGTGCACTATACAGCACAATGTTTGTTTTATGTTGATATTAGTTAATAACGATCATTTACTATATGAAGTTAAATGTAAACCGCTGTTAACAATCGTATATTATTTTTAATAAGTTGTTTCACGGTTTCACTTCTGCACTGTCACAATCACGATCTGTCTGTTCAATAAGATTTTTAATTGTTAGTATTTTTCGTGTCCGTAAGCGCTGTCTATGTGTGTGTTTCTTGAAAGATGCAGTTTAACTTCTGTATTCTTTGTATTTGGTGACCAAAGTGATAGATGATTTGGAGTTCGTACACTCTGTAGTTGGATGGATTTTTCATATCTAAGTTTCACTTAAGTCAACAATTGAATTTTATCTAATTATTGAGAACTAGGAAGGAATAAGGAATGAGTGAATTTAACTTAAAATACCACTCCAAATTTACTTGTGTTTTTATACTTAGATACATGTTATGGATTTCTTTTCAAACCAACGCAAGTCGCTGTAAGGAGAAAATTCATAAGGTAGCTGCAATTTAATTATAGATCTTATGATAATGCGTTATATCAATACGACAGAATAATGTCAATCAACATTGCGCGCATACTTTAGAGTGAAGTGTCAGTCAGGAATCTGGTACCTACTGGCCAAACGGGTCCCGAGGGACGCCGCGAGGCACCGTTGTGGTGAATCAGCGTATAACATTGTACACATGCATCGCGAACTTAATTTTTTACTAAACCCGAGTGTTAATCAGGAAGGAACGTATATCGAAACGTGAGGATCGAGGTATGTAAGGTCAAAGGGTCAATCACCTTTCAGAATAGCCCTAGAAACTTCCTGCAGTTTACAAGCCTCTGGAGTGAAACTAGCAACACTTGTGATTATGCCTTTGTTTTCATTTATTCGACAGAGTTAAACTGGATTTAGAATTACTCGAATAATAGCTAAAATTATTGAATTACTTAATAGTATTTAGAAGTGTTTAAAATGTAATAAAAATGTTAATATTGTACGATAAAACAATATGTAGACTATGACGGACTAAAAATATAGGTTTCAACAATAAAAGGTATTTTTTATACGCAGAGCTTTGTATTAATAGTCGGCTTTTATGAATATATTATGTAGAAACAATAGTGAGCTAAATGAAAAATTCTAAACTAGAGTACGCTTTAGCTTAGGTTGTGGGATTTTTCCAACCATAACTAGGTCAACTGCTCCATTTGTTAAACCAATTATGTACTCGTTACATAATTGTAATTATAATTAAAGACATTAACATCGCAGCGTTGGATCTGTGGGAACGTGACTTGATGTGGGGTGATAAACAGGCAGGCCGTTTTGTCTTGATCATACAAATCTTTGGTCAAATAAGATTATCAATATTAGACCACAGAAGGACTCATGTTCATAGTAGGCTATTGTGAGCTGTTATAGTAACACTACATTTTCGTTGAGGCTCACACCTCCGAAATATACGTTATTTGTATTAACTATACCATATAGATTACCATTCAATTTTCATAAGTTTGAAACGGACAGTGCTTTATAAAACATAACGATAATAACACTGTTTCGAAATAATGAGCCAGTCTTGAAGTTAGCTAGGAAATTGTAAGCGTCATAATGAATTATCGCATCCCCCTACTGAATCTCTCTAAACGTGACGTTGGTCTGTGTTTTGATGTTCTAGAAATTATCGTGACTCACATGCCACGATGTGGACGCGATTTGTAATGTGTAATCCGCAGAGCCGTCCCCTTACGCAAGATGACGGCATGCTCCGTAGTTATTATTGTTTATGATCTCTGGAATCGTATGTAAGTTCAATGTTACTCTGAAACATCTTCATATTTAGCACTGTTCTGGATATCTGAAATAGTTCAACTTATCCATTGGGTAGAAAAAAGATAAATATTGAATTTTGGTATTAGCATTTCAGGTAAATTTTTTTTATTGTATCTGACGTTGATTTAACTAGATGTAGTAAAAGTTATGACATTTAAAAACATTTCATAGTATACCTGAGCTAATTTAAATCGATTCAGAACTTAAGAAACTGTTAGATTGTTTAAATGATGCTATAAAATGTTGTTAAGAATTTCTCCAGTTGCTTACGTATATTGCTTCAATATGTGTGTAGCTGTTATATAGTTTTGTTTCACTTCATGCAAGGATTACAGGAAAGAAAAATATCGGGTTTATCGTCTAAATTTTATCATCATTTGAATATGCAGGATGACGGCATCGAGTCTTAAATAAACATAATTAAAGACTCGGCCCATGAAAGTAGTGAGAGCCGAGTTAAGATGCAAATCCATGCATAGCTTTGTCGTGATGTAAGTGACTGAGTTCAACGTGTCTTAACAAGACTTGCATTCCGAGCAACTACACTTAGCCTTTTAATCGAACGCAATACACTCTTTTCCGTTTACAGTAGCAGTTGCTTTATAGCTACTTATGTTTTATTAACTTTATTTCTGATTTTCACACCAAATGCGGCGTAATCACCTAAGCATAACCTTTGACATATTATTTTGATTCATATTATCACTCAGCTTGGTCTATTTGTAGATCGAAACAAAAATGTGTTAAACCTTTGAACCTTCGTGTGCGAATGTTCTTATGTCAATTTTGAAAGTGGATAACAACTTCAACTGTGACGTCTCTTGTGCAAACTTTTGTCGACACGCTCTAACCACCATTTACCGACTTGTTTTTAGTTGCGTGTGTTTAAAGTCATAAAATGTGTTTTATATCCAAAAGTCAGCAGGTGTCCACCATGTGACAACTGAATCATTACCGAACGAGCGCTGGCGACGGGTCGTCTGCGCCGACAGTTTATAATTACCTTTGTTAAGAACATGACAGATAAGCTATTTAATTGGATGTGTGTACAGTTTCTTTTATGAAATTAAGTAATATGTACATGCCACGTTTTTTACGGATTATGTTATACGTATGAGTAAATACTTGACAACATTGCATGTAACTAACGCGTTGCCGGCCGTGTAAGGGGGAGTCAGGTTGTCTCTAAATTTTAATATTCTGTGTTAAAGGAGAAACATCAAGCCTCTCGCATTTCACCTCCAAATCATATGTTGGGTCTCCATAGATCGACCCGTCTGTCGTTTTTAGGCTAGAAATATATTTCAGTTAAAATTGTGATGGAATAAAAATGAATAATAACTACATAAAGTTACAGGTGAAAAGGGTTCACGCTTGGGAGCGAAAAGTTCACGACTACTGGATTTCAGTGGGAAACGAATGGTTTGAGTTACCGACAATAGTATTTTAATGCAAATATAATGTCGTACATTGCACCCGTGTCATGCTTTAGTTAGAGTTTTCTGACTTTTCTGTTGTTCGTTTAGTACAGTTTTAATTTACTTCTTAAACTATTAATATTTGGATAGTGTTAGGGTAATCAACAAAGTTGAAGAAATAGATAGATGTACCATGAAAATCTGGAGGTTCTTTTGAAGGGTTCTAGAGGGAGATACAATTCTACTGCGATTGGAAGACTTACATCCCTGACTGAGTTTCTGATTAGTAAGAATATATATTTCTTTACGAAATAGTGGTTTTTTACGTACTAAAAAGTAATTTCTGCAGTACATAAACACAAATTAACTTCACGTCATAAGATGTCGTAAGCTTATGCGTATTCGCGGTGTAAAAATTTGAACAAGACGCTCGCTCGAGTTAAATTGTCATGTCGTTGGCGTCGCATCGTCTGCCAGTACATTATGATTAATGTTATTATTAGGCACTCTGCAGATATCGATGATACGCGGTGCACTGGGCCAGAGGGTCGCCGCTATCTTGAGGACTGGGGACCAGTGAAAGGTTAACTACAATCGATTTATGATTGGTGTATGTTATGAACAGGAGTGTCCGGATCTTGCTGTTTAATATATTTAACTTTATTCTAAGAATATTAACAATAGAGTTTTTTGGACATTAACCAGATTGTAGCCGTTTTCGTAGTTTTTAAGCATAAGAAATGCGGACACCAACGGTTGTATTGAACGGTTTATGTTAATAGCTGAAAACCAGTAGAAGTACGTGACGACAACCGCAATGGAACCAACATCCATAAGTATCAGAACCATTTCTTGGTTCGTCATCTCACTGACACTACAATAGAATCACATAAATTTTAATTGTAGCTGACTAGGTGTTTACGAAACCTTACCACCACGGATAGGTGCAGTTGGGATAAAAGTGAGGCCTCCTATGCGAGTACTATGTACCAATGTCTTGTTCGTTGTTCATGAGGGTACTCCAAAGGAACAAGACGGGTTAGACTGCACTCAAGATACTAGGTCACACATACCAACTCCAAAAAATTGGGTAAATTTGAATCAGATATTTAAAATTTATATAAACTAAAATATGTTCTAAATGAACAGTTTGGGCATGATAATTATGTAGCAATAAAAATGGTATGAATTCTTCGGAAGAACACGTCCAAATTTTTGACAAATGTAACTAGAAATTTTGTAATAAGCGCTTGCGTAAAGGTGTACAAATTTTGGGTTGCGACGCGTGAACAAATTGGATGTGTTTTGGCATATGAAATTAGTGTTTTTCACATTTTATCTGGAGGCAGTCGTAAATAAGCCTTGCGCCGTTTTCCTTTTATTCTATACCATATTACTTTGTGTTATAGCAGCAAAATATTTTTTGCATTATGCATAGGTGTAAAGTTTTAAAACACAGAAAAGATTTCCAGAAATGCCTGATTTTGTAGTATGCTATTAAAATGGTACATAAATTTTCCAAACTTTCTTTTAAGTTGATTATTTGTAGTTCTTTCAATTTCTGCGTATAAAGTTTTCCTACTAAATTTTAGAAACTTTACATGTTGGCTTGAACTATATTTTCATAGGCTATTTTTACTTTTGATTCGGCTTATTAAACCTGGTTTTACCTGTAAGATTCATCGTACGGTAATCAGTGGTAGTTTTTAGTATCATAATTCTTAGAACGGAGGAGCTCGAGCGGTTCAGTTTTTCAACGCACCGTGATAGATTGATGGACTATACTAGGAACGGAAGTCTGTAATAAACTAACTTTCTATCTAATGCTATTGTTCATTAATTCGGACTGCATTTAGCTGCTTATTGTTCAATTGCTGTGTTGTATATTTAATTAACAGTTGTAACAATAGCGATTTTACGGTTTTAATCAGCCGAGTAGGGATTCAAAAGTTGGAAACATGTCGACCTGGGGACATATTTTTATAATCGTCGACATCATATGTCTCGACTGTACGATTGCGTCGTCTACTTTATCAGCTACTTGTATGATGTACGTTGGAGACACAGTGGCGCAATTGCCGAGTGGCTGCCAAGAGCGGGCGGTTCCAGGAAGAGTTGCGTAACTGCCGCCGTTTTGTTATGTGCCTTGTAATGTGTCTTAGTGAAATATTTTGTCCAAATAGTTAAAAACATCATAGAACTTTGTCAGAAAGTTTAGAATGAAACTTTGATGGATGTTTGGCTATATTCCATTAGTTGGGAAACAATGTCTTATTTCCAACCGCTAGTTGATTGATTGTTGATGAAAAAGATATGAAGTAAGAAAATAATGTTTTAGGGTTGTAGCTTGAAAGTGGTACAGAGTCCAGAAAAATCCAAAAGAAGACGAATGTCGTGGTATGGACATGTGATGGATAAGAATTTGTGTGGACAAACTAGACGAGGACGACAAAGAAAAACATGGATGGATGGCGTGAGAGACAATATAAAAGTTAAGATAATCTGCGTAGAGATGACGGAATTAAAGAAAATTATATATTGCGCCGGCCTGAAATAAAATCGTGAAGCGTACACGAAAATGATGATACCGACGTGCGTAAGATACTTTTTGCAAAGACAATTTGTAAATAATTTTAATTCTTCTTTTAATAGTCTGAAAGGCAAGTGGATCCCGTGTTTTATGGACATGAACAGCACCAGAAGAGTTACTAATTTGTATTAGTTGGACTCGCTCGACTACAAGAAGTCTTTTTGCACCCTTTTCGGAGAATCTCACGTTATAATAATTTTTAATTTTGCTAGAAGCACTGGGATAAAAACTACGACATACTAATTAGTATGAACAATAAGGTAAGGAAAGGTTCCTTTCAACTGATGAGCAACAAAATTGCGACTAAGCCTAGCTTTCAATTGAGGATTCAGCGTTTTTCATTTAAATGCAAGTAAATTTTCAATGAAATTACATCTACCTACGCAGACACGGCGTGCGTTGTAAAATGGTAATCAAATAGCCAATTAACCGCCTCGAGCGACTTGTTTTAAAACTTGTCAATCAATCGGCTGATCGAGAAATTGTTTTCAAATACCAGACCGTAATAACCGCCTCGAATTGGAATTGGACTCACTTGTTTACCCCTACAATATTGAGGTAGTTATTGAGTAAGTGAACTAGCTGTTACAAAACCCGATACGCGACAAGAAAGATGGGGGTCTCACTATTATTTTTAACATCTTAAATGTATGTTCCTACTTGGACATATAGTAGAACATAGAGTAAGAATTAAGGAAGTACATAATTCTTATTAAAATAAATGACGACAAAAATCTTTTTTATGTTTAAAGTTGTTCATGATATACAGGCAAAATGGTGCAATACATGTCCGAAATTGTACAAACTTCCAGAAATGTCCTCTTAAATATAATAAAATTAATATCAAAATATATTGCTTGTGAAGGTAAGTGAACTACAAAAAGCAACAGTACAGTTCGCGTTATAATAATGTTTATGTGTTGATAAGAACAGGGTAACAATTTCTATTACAAAAGGACTGAATTAACATAACTGTGAAGGTACGTTCAACGTCCTAATATAATAAATAGAACACACGTTTGAAGATTATAAAACATCGCGTAACTAGTATAATCTAACGCATTGGTTTTAATTAACCGTCTACTTGTGTTACAAAGGAAATGGTGTAGCAAATTGAACCGTTCCATAAACAGGAAGCAGCCGAAAACACAGCACACCGGTCGTCCCGTGCGGTATGCAACCGATACTGACTCATCTGATCTCGTGTTGTGGTGTCTGTTCGATTGTGAATTAGATGTGTGCCGTATATACGTGGATCTATTTCGTTTCATATTAAGATACGCTTTATCCTGTTTTTTTATTTATATGATGTTAGCGAATAGACTCGGTATCGGAGAGCCAGAAATAATATGGGTCCCCGCTTCTATTTGGGCGGGTAACGTATTGGTTATGCCTTTGGTGAAATCCATCCATATTCGATGCTAACCAGTTACCATTAAGGGTACTTACATAATAAAAAAATTAGGAGAATTTTACTGTTGTCTTGTTAGTTATGTAGTGATTATCACTTGGAGTTAGGTTGAACATTATATAGATGTTGATAGATTGGTTGACTGTTAAATATTGCCTTAATTAATATTCAAGGTTATGCTTTACTCACTGTTAGATTACTTTCCACTTTTGCTGTGTTTTCCCACCCTCAACCTCCTAAATAATTCTTGAAAGTAACTTATTCGGTATACGACAACAGCAAATAACAGTTACCGTTTGCTGCTTCCGTAATATAAAATGTCAAGTGCAGAATTTTCCTAAAATATCGCCGATTATGACGCTTCCAACGGGAGAGTTATGGCAGCGTCGGTCGTGTGAATATAATATAAATAAAATAGACTCGGACGCGACACTGTGTGCCAAGCGTAACATCATTAATCTGCTGCCGATGTCAGTGTCATCGCCTCAATATTGCGCTGGAATGTGTATGGAATTCTATTTTTAAAGATTCTTCAGCTGGTCTAACATAGTGAAAGACTGCAGGAAGTTCTGCAATATGTGGTGAAATTCGTTGGACTAGATGCCTTTTGATTTCAGCAAAGCAGAAAGTTTCTAATTATATTTGTCAAAAATTTAAATGTGATGCTTCTATGACTATCAAATATTTAATAAAATCTCAAAAAGTGTGTTTACTTATCAAGTCACTCATAGATCTGTCAAAAATCAAATAGAAATATCGAATTTACATAAAACGGGAATCCTAGTGAAGTATCTTACTGTTCTTTTATAACCCAATAATTTATAGAACCATCGTTGATGGGGAAAAACTTATTGAGAGAATTGTGAACCGTGAGATATTAAGTCTGGGAAAGTGAATTTAATTGGTACTATACGTCAAGGGTGAAGACTACCCTTTAAAAATAATGTTCGTGATATATTTTCTACTTTGTACAATGATACTTTAATACAAACCAAATATCTCAATCGTGCTTGTCATCGCGTCCTTTAATATTATGCGTAAACTATTGTAACTTAGTTTGCGATGTCGCTTGATGTTGCATCTCTATTATATCGCCAAAAACATGTCAACGCTGACAGTTCCAGAGGAGCGTAGGTTATTAGCAGCGAGGCGTGAAATTAGACGTGGTCACGGCGGTAATTTCAAAAGTTATAAATTTTATCCCGTGTCATTGGCATCAATGTAAGGATGAATGAAGCGGAACAAAAACAAAGTATGTTTGGATACGTTATAGTTTGATTGCTGTTAGGCTAATTAGTGCTTTTATTAACGGAACGGAATATTAATAATACAAAATGGAAGAGTAAATGAAAGTTTTGTTTAGACATTTAAATGTCTCTTACTTTGATACCTGCGAAATTAAAGCGATGAAAGTCAATAAAACCAGGTAAAATTATCATTGTTAAAACTGAAAAATTAGGAAAATTGCCAAGCAGTAGGATGCATTTGACGCTATTACAAGGTAACTACGATAACAACGGTATCTATAGGAATTGCCAAGTAGATTGGGTCGTGTTATTAATTGTAGAATGGAGTTATTGTAACTAATTTATGGAATATGCCTGAACTTACTTAAATCATGTAAAATATAATAGATTTGGAAGCATTAGTGATAGGGTGAACTTTAGTTACCGTTTCGATTATCTATATTATATTCGCAATGTTGGTTTTTCACAAGTTGCAATGGTTCGTATATATTGTCACGTTTCTTATATACTACGCTCATAAGGTAAAGTTCAGACTGAATCGTTATCTGCCACACGCCCGAGACTAAATATCCTCAAAGATATTTTGGACCTACGTAGTTTAAATAAGATAGTGCCGTTATTCGTTCACAAATTTCTTACAATATGTGTTTGTGGACGAGTTATTTGTTTTCCCCTAGACCTATTTTCATAGAAACACCTTGTTTTTGGGGGAAAAAAACTGAAATAGCAGGAGTAATAGAGGTGTCTGCCAAGCGATTGGTCATTAATCTAAGAGACAGTTAGTTCCATCACCTTGATATTATTAACATTAAACACATTCTTTGTATGATTATGAAATACGTACTTGTGACGTATTATTTTAGTTACATCAAATGTTATGAAATCCGTCCGATTTTACTTTGCAAAGATTGTTGTCATCCGTTCAAAAGGATACCCATAATAGAGGCCGTTTGAGGGGTGCCTGTAAGGGGGGTTTTCAAAAAGCTTAGATAAAGCGTTGAACACTATTTATACATGTTACGTGTCTACACATTAGTAGCTTATGGAATTTAATGGAATTTAGAAATGCCAGAATTTCAATAATACTTTATATATTCATGGCCTATGTTTGTATTGATGAAATTATGCTTTGTATCCATGACTTACGTTTGTACTTTATTTATTTGGTTCACTAATAGTTTTTACATTATTGCTTATGTATTAACACACGTACAGTTATAAACATTGCTAAATGTTGTACAACCAATTAACGATAAACACAGCATGCTAATCTTATACTAATATATAAAGCTGAAGAGTTTGTTTGTTTGATTGTTTGAACGGGCTAATCTCAGGAACTACTG